>JAOTQE010111010.1:0-13214 GCA_025631205.1 Nesometra sesokonis
CAAAAACATGCATAATTTTAGCATAATTTCACTGTTTTTGGTAAATGCGCGCGCATTTATTCGTAACTTTGATGCGCAGGTAGACCACTTTCAGTGTACCTAAAGTGACTAAAAGACATTGTAATTTGTCAATACAGTTTCAGGAACCCAAAAATGTTGAAAAAACGTTAATTAGTGCGTTAGTGCGTGCTACGCGCGCAGAAATGCGCACGAGCGCGTAAAATTTGTGAAAAAAGTGATATGCTCGCAATGGTCTGAAACATACACTAATGTAATCAGAATTTGATTTAGACGATTTTAAAAGTTCAACGCGCGCGTACGCATGCGTCGCTACGAATTTTTTTAAATTTCAAGTTACGTAACTTTCAACATTGACCTTAAATTTATGCTCAGTAAATATGATCTGTAAATGTCAATTGGTTGAGGAGATTCGGTCGATAACATAAAAACGTAAATTTGCACGTAGATGACGTCACGCGTAACTGATCACGGTGAAAAGGTTAGCATTTCTATTCCTCGTCAAGGGTTACCGTCACTGTAAATTTCATGTTAATAGTTATTGTAGAATTTGAGATAATCTGTGCACAAAAAGTGACAGAAAGAAAGAAGAAGCAAAAAAAAGATCTCTTACAACAACAATAGCTGATCTGCTATGTAGCAGATCAGTTAAAAAGATGATGATGATTATTTCGTACAGTAACAAGAGCTGATCCGCTAATGTAGCGGATCAGCTAAAAAAAAAAAACTTATGGCACGGTACCAAAGTGTCTCCCTAACTGCATACAGTAGGTCTTTACCCAGAGAACAATTATGTTTCAACAAGACAGCACACCCTCACACACTAGTAATGCAACTAAAAACTACATTGTGGAGGCAACACCTAGTTTTATCTGGAAAGACAAGTGGCCACCACAATCCCGGCTGTTAATTCGATAGACTATGCGATGTGAGATTCGTTGAGAGATTTATGCAAACAAAAGAGGCATTTATTGGAGTAGTAAGTAATGGGAGTTTTTTCATTCTGGTATGTCAATTTTCAACATGCATCTTAAATTTTCACTGTGTCAAGGCAGTTCAAACTAAGAGCCTTGAACTTTGTCAATTAATAGACAATATCCATCTGTGTACGTATGCCATTTTTATGAAGTTATTTTATTGCATATGGGAGTACGAGAGATTTCAATTTAGAGACATTTTTGGGCCACCCGATATATATCTTTAAAAGCTGAAGGTCTGGGGGAGGGGTTTGGATCCCGAATCCACTATTGACATGTATTTACTAATAAGTATTTCATTATTTTTAGCTTCAATGAAAAACTAAATTTAAAAAAAATGTTTTGACCCACTTCTACAATAAACCTAAAATTTCAAACAGAATGTAGCAAACAATTTTAGGCCTAATAATAAATAATTTTTGGCCTGTAAATTTTAAATTAATAATTACAATACAGAGTGGGGACCCCAGCCTGAAAACTAAGATTTTCAGTGTTTCATTGTTCTTTGTGGGAAATTCTGAACACCTCTATTTTTGTGAACAGATCTTACTTAAACAGAAAAACAGTATATTAGAGACTCCTCATGCACAATAACATGGTGTTTTCCTGTAAAGGCAAGACTGACTGAAAATTGTTTACATATTCTAGTAAAAGGCAGAAGCAGTTGGTGCAGCGGTTTGCATTTCAGACTTCCAATCACGAGGTCGGTGGTTCAAGACTTATTCTGGTCGACTGTTTGTATTCCTAGCCAAGACACTTTATCCATGTTGCCTCTTCAACACCTAGAAGTAAAGAGGGTGCAAATGCCATATGCGCCGAATATGGCTGCAACATTCTTATTATTCCATAGGTGTTTGATCCAATGATTGGGGGTAATAATTGTGAAGTGCTTAGAGGCCTTGGCAATAAGCACTATAGAAATGTCAAATTATTATTTCATGTAGCTGTGACAATATAGTTTATGCAACAGGACAATGCTATGCTCAATGACAAGCCCTACTGCTTCTTTGCAACAATTATGTTATTTTCATGTATGTAATTCTTTATTTTAGTTTTAAAAAGGTTATCAAATGTTAAAATGATGTATATTTTTAAAATTTTACTTTTTAAATTGGAATCTTGTTTGCATGGTTAAAAAAAATCCATATCTTATCGGTGTTTAAAGTGGATGGAAAACATTCAACTTTGTCATTTTCCTGAAAATGATGAGATTGCAAGACGGAGAGCTCCCAAGTTGGAAATCCAGAAATTTTGTCGGCCAGCGTTTGTAACTGTTTTGGGGTACTATATGGGCATCTAAAACTGAAATTATATGAATGACAATGCTTTGATTGTTACAAATTAAAAGGAGTTCACTGTTATATTTGACAAAATTATTGACAAACGAACCTTCAAAATACCATTTAATGTCCCAAATAAATAAAAAATACTACATATTTTTTTGTTTATATTGCTAATTTATCAAAAATAGTAGAGATAATCATGAAAAATGCAAATTCCTGGAGAAAATTAGGTATTTTCTGGAGCCCGGAGATGATGCAAAATTCCTGGAGATTCCAGGCTAATCCTGGAAACTTGGGAGCTCTGAAGACGTGCTGTGTTAAAATGGGTGGGGCTTAACTTAAATGCAGTAATCCACGATGTTCCCAATGCAGTAATCCACGATGTTCCCATCGACTTGCGTAAACTCGCTAATTATAACAGAAATAGACAAGTAGTACTAGAAATACTGTATATATTTTGATATCAACAATTTGGATATTACATGCGATTTCAATTGTATTTTATCAAGAATTATAATATTTTGTTTCTTCTGTTTAATGATACCGTTTTTGTTCTTTCACTTTATCTGTAAGGTGCTAAATTCTCCTGTAGTTCTGAATTTGCCTGATGTCCATGTAAACAAAATTTACAGAATTGGTCAAAAAATTCCAAAAAAATATTTGTAAAAATAAAAGGCTGGCAATAGAAAGGGCTTTACATTGTCCAAGATTCACACTACTGATTCAGACCGACTGATCTCTGCATATTCCAATTGCTAAAACTCTCTCAAAAACCTCTAATCAAGGGGATTCAACAAAAGGACGCTGTTCTTTGTCATGGAACACAGCGTGAGCATACAGCTCTTTGATCCGTAACTCTTGTACCAACAAATTTTGATCCAGCCTAAAAATTAGACTGCTTACACCATACGCTTGCTTGGTGTTAGATATATTTTGATAATTTTTGGTGTTATCTCCAAATTGTTTACATCATCATTTGATACTACTGAAATCAAACATTTATTTCAAAGCCAGTGACCCACTAGATAAAAAATTACAATAAATTTTGTAAAAAAAATACTTTCTTGTGCAACATTATACAGAATTTGTGACAATGACGTACCAAAGTGAACCAAAAATGAGCATTGTTGTAGAATTAGCAAATCAAATAATCTTTTTAGCACAGGGTTCCTATAAGTGACGCCACAATAATTTTTTTTTGCAAATTATTAAGTATAACTTTTAAATAAATAAATCCCTAAAACTGATACAAGAAGCGCGCCATCGAATGTAATGCTTGGAAACATGATAATGCGGTAAACTGTTAAACATGCGTTGACTATTGATGATACATGTAGTGCACTTAACAACAGCGAAACTTATAAACCATTCTTTAAATGAAGATTATTGCTTCTGATGTTAAGGAAGTTGCGTACAATCTCTGGTTGTCTAGCATTGCGTGTCTTTTGGTACAAGAGTTATAACCTTTGAAGTCCAGAGTTCTGCATCTTCTGTTGAATTGCTTTGCTTAAATAAACCAAATTTCGTGTTAAACTATCTCAAAGTCATGGAACAAATGTAAACGGGTAAAATTGAGGCTCCTTAAGGTAGCAGCACACTACACGCAAATCCAGGTGATTCAAAGTGATTTTTGACGAATGGGTTAGCGACGAAAATGTTTGAATAAATCCGCACACAAAGTACATGGCTACAGACTTGTCAACTTCTAACTTTGAAAAACAAAGAAAAAAACAATGTTTCCATGCACACAACATATACAAAATAGATAAACAGGCATCAAAGAACCACTCACAGTGTCAATAAACGATACAAATTTTTGATATTTGACAACTTAAAGCAATTAACGGCAATGTTTATTGCTATAGTCTAGCACACTACAATTATTTTACGATTTTTTAAATTTTGAATCGCTTGAATTTGCATGTAGAATGTTGCAGACTTTAAAGGCCATTTTCCACTAAACAAATTTATTCGCAAGAATAAAAAGTGAATGATTTGACACGTCCATGATCATTGAACCGAACTGGTGAATTCCCCTTCACAGATCCGAGTGTTTTAAAAAGTTGCCAAATGTTACCATTGCCAATATTTTAAAACACACAAAGTAGATTTTTTGGTGTGTTGACATTTTGTACAGTATGATAATCGATTGTTATATATTTAATTTTTTGTCCTATATTTTTGGTAAGATCACGGTTTCAGCCTTTGGCTGCTTGTGAGTCAAGAGCTGTTATTGATGAAATAAAAGTATACCTGAATAGAAATTTATGTGAATTCATGTTATCAACAACATCTAAATTTATTGCATGTATTATTTTCAAGTATAATTACTGTTTTTGCATTATTAATTTCTTTATTAATCTGTTTAAATAATGTAAAACTTGCAAAAAAAATTGTGTGAGGTACTAGTGAAAAATAACAAAAAAAATTCTTGAAATGTTTTTGAAGCAAAAATACTAATTCGCAATAAAAAATTTGCCTAGTGGAAAACGGCCTTAAAGCAGATAGTCCAGAAAACAGTACAAAGTGAAGAGTTCTAAAGGAAGGTTGATTCTGGTAGAGTTCAGTGCTTTCTTTCTATTTCCTTTACAGTCTATTCATAATTCATTCCATTAACTGAATCTGAAATTCTTTTGAATTTCTTCATTCTTCATTCACTCTTCCAATTTTATTGCTTGAGTGATTACTGTTATTTTACTTTGATTTTTTCACTTTTGATTTTCCTTTAGCAGAGGCCTTTCCTTTTGACGATGACGCTGTGCCCTTTTCCTTCTTTTCTAATTTCTACAAAAAAATGAAAAATACCAATCAAATTGAAAATACTTTAATACAGTTTATAATGCAACAAAAGTGCATGTTAAAAATACATACAAGGCAACATGCACAAAAATAAGACACAATAGAAAGGTAGATGAATTAATGGACACTGAGTGGATATCCAGGGAAATTAAAATGAAACAAAAACAGGAAGACCTAGATCAGAGAAACATTGGACAGGAGGTAATAGAAATGTTTAGGTGGGTAGGTCAAACCGATTGCCTGACATATCCTGAAGTAAAGTACGATACAACAGGTTTTAAACATACTTTATTTAGACATCATAGTTGTTTTTTTTATTGTTTGTTTAAGAAACTAAATCATTAAAAGTACAATTAAAGAAACAGTCAACACCATTTACTTTGAAATTAACTTCAGAATTAAGAACATAAGAATACAAATTATTATGTATAAAAATTGTTTAATATGCTTTTTACAATGAAAAATGACCTAACAGAGGTTGCCGGCTTTTTAATGATTTTGAGCTTATTTTAGCATATAATGATGCAAAATTGGGGATTTTTTTTTTAATATCCAAATTTCTAGTGTCATGGCCTTAATATACATATATACATATTTCATCAAAGTGAACATGATATTTTAAATTTGTCATTTTCAGGTGACAATACATTTTAACAGAACAAATCTAATTACCTTAATGCTTGGATTTGATGAGATATCATCACTATCAGCATCATCTTCTTCATAATTGTCCTCATCTTCATTGAATGGGTCTGCTTTCTGCTGTCCCCTTTTCTTTTTGAAATCACCGCTAGAATGAGGCAGGAGATGAGAGCCCTGGTTGTATGCACGAGTAAATGCACTCTTTACCTGAGAAATAAAAAAAGCATACAGATTGGGAATGAGGAATATGGCCTATCAATGTGGAATTAAAGGTCCAAGTGTTTACATGCTTTGGTAAAAAGTATTTTTAATATTTGTCTACATAATAATTAGTAATTGGTTTTTTTGGGAATAATGAAAAATATTAAAATTTATGAAAGTTTAGTAAATTCAGAAATTGCCTTCAGCTCATGCTTGCTTCAGGTAAATACTTCATTCACTAATGATTTATCTCAGGTAATATGTTTCCAATAATGCATAGGTTTATTGAATTGGGGCTTCAAGAAAAATCTTTATGGTGAATTCTGGGTTTTTCAAACCAGTCAGTTTAGGGGCATGACTGTATTTTATTTGTACAAACCTTAGACAGAACTTGACTCCAGGGGTCATAACTTCCGAACTGGCTGACCTCCAGTAAACTATTCATATCATCACGGGTCAGGTCATAATCATCTAAGAGCTGAATGACCTCTGGCACGCCCTGGTTCTCTTTCTTGAGTAGCGGTCGTGTCAGTCTTGTGCGTAGATGAGGGCAGTATGCAAGGTTTATATCCTGTAAACTTCCTGATGTTCTGGTTTTTGAAAAGAAAATGATTAGTTATGGTAACATGACAAATGATTAAAGTATTATACTGTAAGCCCTGTGCCCTATTTCCTTGCGGTCCTACTAAACACCACCGACAACCACTTGCAACCACTAGAGAACCACCGGAGACTTCAAAAGGACAATGCAATAAAAAATCACACCACCAAAGAGTATTTACCTACATGGAATTGCATCAGGATACTAACATATAAATTATATTTAGCTTTTCTGAATAATTGTTGAAAAGTCTAGATGATTAATTTCAGATTGTATGCCACATCTATTGTTGTCACACCACGGAGTTGTTAATTAATTAATGATTAAAAACTCCCTGGTCACACTGTGACTGAATGAGACACCAATAAAGCGGCGATTATTTCAATTTTCTAAATTTTTCAACAATTTCTCAAGGAATTTAAGCTTTGAAATGTATATCTGTTCTTAAGCGATGTAGGTAAACACGCCGGTTGTGAGATTTTGTGTTATATTACAATTTGGTAGTTTCCAGTGGTTCTTTGGTGGTTGCCAGTGCCATTTAATAGAACCCATTTTCTTGTGACTAATTCCTGATGATGATTTTATTAATGTTGAAATAGTGAATCTGGACACGATGGGATGTATTTCATTTCATTTTATTTATTCAGTAGAATCACCTTTATATCGGTGGCACACACCAATTGGTGGTGCATCCAATTACAAAATATGGAATAACATATTAAAATATTACATTTACTAACTAAACTACAAATTATTAACAATTTCAAACAGTATGCACGTAGACAAAAATGAAAGACAAAAAAACCGTAGTACCAAAGTTAACTACTAGTACGAATAGTAATAAAATATACATATTGTAAGTACATATGTATACATATATGCATGCATGTATCATGCTTTTACTGCTATAAACTATATTAATAGCAGGTGACAAATTCAGTTATTTTGTTTGGGTGATTGCTTTTATATGAGAGAGTTGATACTGGGATTCATATCATGAATATTACATATTCATTTCAAGTAATTGAAACAAGTTGAAGAACATAATGCTTTCATTATCAAATAAGTGAATAACTTTAATATTGCAAATTCTTGGCGCATTTCACCATCTAGACTGGCAATATACCTAAGTTTCCGCAAGTAAAAATTAAATCATATGATAAAACTGATTCTAATGAAGTATCGGATTTAAATAAATTATCTAATGTCATAAATGCGATAATTTTTACCATTGAAAGAGGGCCATCTTTGATATTGCTTGTTCAGAGAAATCACCAGACATCCATGGATTCTTGAAAGGTATCTGATGCCATGTAACATTTTATACAACTTGATTTAAAGTTGACATTATTTATAAATAATATAAACAATTTTAAAAATAGTGTCATATGGACTTTAAAATAATAAGGACTCACGGCAGTCTCATATGCTGCTGGAGTTCCTGAAGCAGACGATAATTCTTGTTGCGAGTTGAGTTTTTGCCGAGCCAGCTGGGAAAGTTGATCATGTGATGCATAGAACCTTGCATATATTCACCCGGAATTACACTAGCAAATAATGCCTGTAATAAATGATAACAAATCAATTAATTGCTTTTGTGTGTCCTATACCCTTTTCACACTACCAAAAAATGTTACAACTAGTAACAAGTTTTATCTCCTGAGACCTTCCGAGATATTTATTTGTTTCACATATCCATTTACGAACCACGCAAAATATCGGAGAGTAATACAAATAGTGTATTGAGGGCATGTACTTCAGCCGTGTTCCGGGGAAATTTCCTGCCCAGATATGCTACACTCAAAAGATGCTGTAGTAGTAGATAGAGGCCTAGGCATGCACTTAACATTGTTCGATGCAATCAGAGTTACTACCATCAACACAGCGTCATATTGGAGGTACAGAGCATTGATTTTTTTAAACATTCTGTTGTACAAGATCAGCAATACTATTTTTGTATTCTATAGTAACTGATAATAATATTTGTAGGTTTTCCATTGCTGTATTTTTTTGTACGTGTACTCAGCAGCGAGAGCCAACATCATACCGAAAAAAGTTCAGATCCAGGGAAGTACACATGCGCAGTCAACAATTCGGAACATCTCAGAAGAAAAACAGGCCTTACGTTGGCCTGTTTTTGTTCTGAAATAACTCAGGGGTCCCCTGTGAAATCTTGGAAAGTTTTGCATGGCTATGCTTTCACACTCACTTAAACTTGGTTACAACTTGTTACAAGTTGTTAATAAGAGCAGATGTGAAAAGGGTACTAGTTTATTAAACCACTTACATCTGTCACCCATAAGTTAGGCCTTGCTGTTTGACAGGCAACTGCAGAAGTAGGTTTGTGGGCTTTGGTTGTGTCAGCGGTCAAGTAACGTCTATTTAATGGGTTGGGAAAAAAGGGCTTTACACTGTATTTGTACTTTTTATTGATTGTAATACTGTATTTTTTGTTTTCAATGTTTTAAGAGTCAAAAGCCAAGTTAATATTAGTAAGATTTATGAAATATATTTATCTGGAATGTAGAGTAAATAATTTAACTTCAGAGTGATGACTCTATTGTTGAGTAAGGCCGTGTTTCTGCAGGAAAAAATGATCCAATAAATTATCCCGATAAACATTATTCGATAAAAGTGCTGCAGAAACAGGTGTTTAACCTATCCTGATGTAATACAATTATCCGATAATTATCCGATAATATTCCGATAATTATCTGATAATTAACCTAAATGCGATAATTTTTTACCTTTGATACGGGGTCAACCTTGATCTTGCGAGGATTTCACCGTGGTGCACAACCAGGGTGCCACGTGAGGGAAAGGAAAATCATCAAAAAATCACCGAAAGTTAGTGGACTCACAATGCATTATGGTTTACACTGAGTTTGTGCAGTTGTATTTTTTTAAATTGACTTGATTGGATGATATTTTATCGGATAATCTGAAATTCCTTCGGAAACACGGCACATACTAAAAATAGGTGGAAGTAGCTTAACCACAGGGTTGTATGCATGACTCAGGATATGGGTTTCCTCATCAATGTTCATCAGTCTGTGGAATGGACATCATCTGTCAGGAAGTTCAGTAATTATAAAGATCATAAATTTGAATTCTACTTACCTAGAAAAATTGAATTATATTTTTATACCTCAATATTAAGCTGTAACAATAATAAAAAAATAGTGGAAGGGAATAAAATCAGTTTAAAGATTAGGTACACATAAACCCACCCAACACAAACTTTTTAGGCCTTCTACAACTGTATCATACACAGTAAATCCAGGCGTCATATTTGGCCTTTGTTGAGGCAAGGTCTGTTTTCAGTTGATTCTGAATGGCCTAACTAGCATGAAAAGAGTTCATCTTGGAAAAATTATACCCTCATGTATTATAAAGAATAAGGGCATCATGGGCAAAATGATAAATATTCTAAGCCACTGAACCCTATAAAAAGGGTAATGCATCACAGGCCTTCATGATACTCAAGCCCTGAAATCCTATCTGTAGTTTTTTTTACCTGTGTTGGCAACAGATTCCATGAATTCCTTGACCTGATAGACTTTTCAATTAGATCACTGATACATAAACTATCTGCTGTTTTGCTAAGTAAGTCAAGGTGCTTCTTTTTATCAGACCTGAAATATAAAGGAAAACAAAATATTGGTTATACAACACAAATAGATACTTATTATAGTGAATAACATAAACATCAAGGATGCAATTATACTGGGAAAAGGTAGGCTGGTCCGTGATAAACAATGTTTAATAGGCCCCCAATTCACCTACCTCAAGGTTACATTATTGCGAAGTATAGGGGCCTAGGCTGAAACCCCCTAGGCTAGCATCGCCAGCCAACTCTGGCTCCCTATAGGCCTTCTAGGTTAGGCCAAAAACTAAGCCGTTTTCAGTTGACAATTTCCATGGTTTTATTCACCCATTGTCACATAGAATTACTGCCCTCCATTATGCTACGATGGTTTATTAACCATTGATGGGAAATGCTGTTTAAAAAAAAACTGAATTTCTGTATTATTTTCGTCAGTAATTTATCTTGCAAATTATTTTTCAATGAACATGTGTTGTGAAAAGTATTCGACATTGGAGTGTATAGCGCCATCTAGAATAAATAAAAAATGGCAGTCTCCAGTTTGTGGAAAATGTTTCGAACTTTGCCTTAAATCTATGATTTTGAAACCCAAATTATTGGAATAGCGCAAAAATAATTATTTTCACAAAATAAAACTATTTTTAGACGATCTTCTCAGCACTAGGCCTAGCCCCAGACTAGGCCTGTATCGGCCTTCGCACGCGACCTGGACCTACACATGGTAAATTCCTATATTTTTCTTTGAGATTTTCACGGCCTTTAATTCTCGCGATCGTCAAGTCATCGCGAAATTCGCGAAAATTAAGGGCGCGCGAACATAAAGGGATCTACGGTATATAGATTATAAAAACCACTTAACAGAACATCTGTGACTTACCTTCCTTCTTGAGGGTTAACACTAATGTAATTTTCTTGTACAAATAACGGACCCATGGAATAATCATGGAAAAATAGGTTAAATTTATCATGTATGCTCATCTTGCTACGTTCAACTCCAGACATAAAAACCCTCCGTACAACTTCAAATGGCCCCTGTAAATAATCATAAGAATATACACAAATGTCAATTGAAGATTTGTTTTTTCAGGAAATGGTACTGTAGAAGTCAGTACTGCAGAGCTCCAAAGTCCCCAGGATTATCCTGGAGTTTCCAAGAATTTTGATCATCTCCTTGGCTCCCAGAATTATCAAATTTTCTCCCAGAATTAGTTTTCTCCAGGAAATCTTCTAGGTTTTGTACACGTTTCACATAAATTGAATATGTACTTCAAAATATTGATTAAAAGTAAGGAACTATGAAGGTCAGTAATGTTTAGTTAAAAAGCACATTTTAGCAGCAATATATGTTAGAAACTGTCATTTCATAACAACCAAGGTGATGAGGTTATAAATAAGGGTATTTGTACATATATTTTAGGAAGGGTCGACATTACAAACAATGGTAGGAAGACCATGAGTAAATCTCAAGGTATTCTGGTTTTACAACTTGGGCTCTCTGGTAGTGTGGATTACCAGTACCTCATTGCTTGGAATATGTGTCATATATGCAGTATTCATTGTCTAGAACTACAATAATCTTAAAGGATGCATCAATCTATTCTGTTCTGATTGATTCTGTTGCTGGTGATTCAACATGGAAAATAGGAGGTGTATGGTTGAATTGAGTCGTAAACTTGAGGACAATCCAAAGGTTGCGGTCTTCTTTATGTGAAGACCTCAGTTTAAATTTGCAAGTAAAGAAAGTATAATGCATACTCTAAGCAATGAGATACACGACATTGTGACAAGATTCAATATTTCGACATCATTATGTCATCATCATTCCTGATGATGACATAATTCATGTCGAAATATTAAATAGTGTCACGATGGCGTGTACCTCATTGCTTGGAGTATGCATTATACTTTCTTACTATAAGATTTAATATGCCTGTCCAAACGGACTACAATCGTTCATCTGAAATGTCACTTCTTTCTCATCCTGTCCGTCCCTCAACACAATTCTATGGTAGCCGGTCTTTCATTTGTGCCGCTGTAGCCTTATGGAATGACATACCAACTGACAGGCAAGCTCCATTAGCACGTTCAAACAGCTTTTAAAAACTCACCTTTTTAATTTACATTTTTCTGATTTTTATTTTTATTGTAAAGCGCATTGAGGCTTGCAGAATGCGCTCTATCAAGCACTAATTATTATTAATCGACTTTCCCCCAATACTAACACTACTAATACTAACCCTCCACTAATACTAATACTAATACTGACCCTCCACGAAATTGGAGGTTACTAAAGTCCCAAATTTATGAAACCAATGTAGCTAACTGTCTAAAACCCCAAACCTAATAGATGGTTCTAAGGTTGTTTGGTTTTCCATAGGATTTTTTGCAATGACAATAATAGTGACCGTGGCAGCATTAATGTGAAACACTTGGATGCATTCAAATAAAGCCCCAAGAATAACAATTTTTTTCATGTCAAATCAAAATACATATAACATAAAATTTCAAAGAAAAAAAAAGTAATGAATGGCCAACTTATTACTACAATGGTTTTTTAATGTATTACATACTATTATATAAATATACTATAAAAGTCTGTGGCATTATCCTTACCAGCTTCATATCTTTCTTTGCGTTGTTTGCATCAGTTGTCAGCTGTTCATGGCTTAGGCTTTTTTGTCCAGCTGTCCACATGCTCAGGTTATGAAGAACCTAAGCAAGAATAAAATACCAAATTGCTCAATAATATATAACATATAATATACATTCCAAATAATTACAAGAAAGAATGTATATTTATATGGAATAAAAAAATGTTATTTTTTGAATAATTATTTCTCAATAGCCATAGAACCAGTCTATTGGAAAGACAGATGGTGCCCTCTATGTTGATTTTATTAAGCAGGGTGGATCCAGGCTTATGTGAAAAAGGGGTGCACTAAAAATATTCTTTGACATATTTTGCATGTTTTCCGACAATTTTCTGTTTTAATTGTCTAAAACTTTTCTACCTTTTTTAAAAAAAGACAAATTTAAAAGGAGCGCATTTTATTTAAGAGGGGGCACACATGTACTTAAGGATGTTG
>JAOTQE010111021.1:0-13213 GCA_025631205.1 Nesometra sesokonis
AAAGCCAAGATCCAAGATAAGGAAGGCATCCCACCAGACCAGCAACGTCTTATCTTCGCTGGAAAACAACTTGAAGACGGCAGAACCCTCTCTGACTACAACATTCAGAAAGAGAGTACCCTTCATTTGGTGCTCCGACTTCGCGGTGGACTTTAATTTTATGAAAGAAATAAAATTGGTACAACTTAAAAAAAAATAATATTAAGGTTTAAAATAGCCAAGTGAATTTAAAAATGTAGTAAGCAGTTTTGAGATTAAACATTTTATGTGCGTAAAGTTTGTTGAAGTATTAAATACAGCATCTGAATAAAGTAGAGATAATGTAAGTTATGTTACTTCATGTGTTGATTAAAGAGAACAGTAGTTGCTCAAGTAATCCCCACCCCCTAGCCCCATAAACTCCTGTACAGTACTGTCAAGCTTGCTTAGCTAAATTTGTTTTCCATTAATTTTTAAGTGCATGTTTATCTGTCTTAACTGGTTAATAATTACCACAAGTCATTATTTGCAATCTGTCTGATTTGGCCAATCAATTACAGATGACTGGTCACAGAAAAACCCACTCACCGCAATTTAAGACTTGCGTGTTAACTCTACATGTTTCCGAACACCATGGTCATTATGCCACTGATTAGCTTGCGGACCGTGAATCAGAACGTACTCTTAAGTTATCTTTAAAGCCACTTGGAATAAGCCTTGTGCAAGTTAGACTACTGTTATGTGGAACTACTATCTTATTGCCTAATTAGCGCTACTGTACTTGACCTTTGTACTAAGCAAATTTGTTGCATATACTTGTGGAACATTTGGTTAAACCCAATCTTTTAATTTTCTTTGCGTAATAACCCTTCAAATTCTGTTTTCAGTAGCAATCATATCTGCTACAAATGTTGATTTGTGCAGTTGCTGTATTATATCAAGTAGTTTTTATCTACTGTACTATAAAAACTACTTGATGTAATTACTGTATACAGTATCATCTGAAGTTTATACATGACCTTTTCCTATGTTCCTTATAATACCAGTGGATGGTGAAACTTTCCGAAGTTTAGTTACGCCAAGTCCAAAATGTTATTTTTGTGCTAGATTGATGGTTCCATTAATAAAAGCGTGAATCTTTAAAATTCTACTTTAGATTTCACTTGCGCAAAAATATATAAAACGCTATATTGTAGCGACAGGCGCAAATCCAAGGTGCCCAACCCGATCCATGCCCCTTTTGACTCGCTATTTTACAATAAAAAGTCTCTCAGATTCACGGGAAACGCATTTTGTTTGAAAATCACCTTGGAGAGGAGCATATAGTGTACCCCTAGAATCAACAAAGTTTGGCACAGGACCCCCTCTTTCCAGCGTTTGGCCCCATTCTATTCAGCTCTGTTGGACCCCTTTTCTAATTTGAACTATGGAGTTGCAGAGTGATCCACTCAATCAGAAAAATTTTAAAAATTGGGACCACCTTTTCAAAATTTGATTTTTACCATTTTTTTTTTGGCAAATGATTTCTTTAGATCTGGTAATTCTAAATATTTGGTTATACGAAACTAGGACAATTACCCTCCGGAAAACCACCCCTAGAACAATTACCCTACTAGGACAGTACCCTAACCCGCTGGTGGGGTGGGGGTGTGGAGAGTAGTCTAGTTAGTTGTCCTAGAGGGTAGCGTCTAGGGGTAATTGTCCAGGGGTAGTTGTCATAGAGGGGGTAGTTGTCTGGATCAGTAACTGGTCACTAAAAATAAACATTCTGTGCAATTCAATAGAATACTGTATACCTTGCACAGAAAAATGTGGACCTAGTCGGGTGCGGATGCAGACTTCTGGAAAAAGGGGCTGGCAGTGTCAAAGATTTAGGGGTGTCCAGGGCATGGAAATTTTTGTCTTTAGATATCCGGAAATGGACTCGGGGCGTGTTAAGGAATCAATTTGCTGAATATTTTTGTTTCATAGACAAAGTTGATATTGGTATGTTTTACTTAGGGACCAGTAAATCCACCCCTTGCATTATTGAAGATTGGGTTGAGGTTGTACACACCAATGATCCAACCAGATGCTTCATTTTAATTTATAATCTGCTTTCAGTATAATCTTATCGGGGTTGAAGTGGAATAGATGCAAGCTCCTCCACCATGACAAGAAATATCCCACTTACCACTAATATTGTCAAAGTAAAGTTGCACCCCTCTAAATTGACCCAAAAAAAACCAATATCGTGTAAAATTGCAACCGTTATTTGCATGACAAGTTAAAAAAGGGAATTTAACAGATTCCCGATTTCTCCATACCAGCAGGGAAGTATTCAGCAGTGGTGGATTTAAAGGGGCCTTAACAGGCTTAATCTCTTCCCTCCCCCCCCCCACCCCTAAAATTGACCAAAAAAATGGTTTTGGGTGTAAATGACAAATGGATTAATATACATACATGGATGCACAGCGCCTGTATGTAGGGACTGCTAGAGGGTAATTTTGGACTTGTGAATCCAAGAAAGTTTTTTTTGATTGGAACCAAATCCGCCCCTGAACAATGTACTTGGTTTGGTCAATCTTCTGCTTGAAACCGTTTGGGCTCATTGCCTATTCTCTCTCCAGGTTAATAATACCAAATAAATATTAAATTTAGAACCGTAGCCAGAGTTGAAAAACAGCCGAGGCGAAGTCTGGGGGTCACGTAGGATTCCAGGGACTTCAACCCTCTCTTGGAGGTCAGAAGACGAGTCCCCTTAAAAAGCCAAATTTTGAAAAATGCTGGCTACGGCACTGAAATTAAATTAACATCAAAGACCAAATAATATGTCAGCGCCCCGAAGGAACCACCTTGGCGTGTTTGTAAAAGAGCTGAAGTGTCAGTTGACAAGGCTTGCGGAAGCGGTCCGGCTGGTCAGGCGTTTGGCGGACCACTTTTTGACAATCTAAATAAAAAAATAATAAAAATGTGATATATGTAAACTCTCCAACTTTGACCACTTTTTTGATGCTTCCGCTGGCCATGTGACATTCTTAAAAACCACTCCAAAAGACATCTTTTGCATTTTAAATGATTTTTTTCTTTTCCTAAAAACCCAAAGTGAAAGCACTTTTTAAAAATACTTAGCCCTGTTAAGTTTTGAATGTGGTCATTTTCACAGGAACAGCTAAAAAATGCAAAAAAACATTTGCCTTCAATTACTGTAGATGATACAAAATTTATAGTTTTGACTGAAATATCTGTACAAAAAAAAAGTTTACAATAAATATCTAAAATGTGCATATAATTATGAAGGCCTGTTTTTAAACTGTTATTTATTTTATTAAAAACAATTGATTTAAAAAAAAATAATCTAGAGCATGAATTGTAGGTTAAAAAAATACCTCAAGGGAAATGGTAGTGGCCAGTCCTGCGAGGCTGGTTTACGGTAATCTAAACAAACAGAACACACGTGCTAGGAGCTAGGCCTAAAGGTTCATCGAATAAATAACGTAAGTTGACCAGCGAGTCACTTTCAACCCCTGTTAATTATATATGCAGGACAGGCCATTGTTTTCAAAACTCGGGTTAAGTAATAATAAAACTAATAAGAAAGACGGTTTAGTGTAGCCCTCCCTAATTAAGCTAACTTCAGTGCAGTGTGGATGAGCAGCCTTTATTATTTCTTATAGGCCTAGGTCCCCTACCTAACTAATGAATTATGCTTCATGTTTTTGAAGTGGGTCTAGGCCTTTTCAATAAAATACAGTATCACATTGGATTCACATAGTGATTTTAATTTCCCGAAAAAAAAATGGATCATCAGGTTCGTTCCTTTTTCAGTCAATTGCGACTGCCAAAAAAGGGGAGCGTGCACATGGATCCACCACCGGCTGGGTGTCATTAGTTATTACCTGAGCTATATAAGAGAAATACTGAAAAGTGTATTCTAAATAAATAATATAAACTGTCATTGGCCCTCTGTTACACTGCCACATTGGACCACTTATGGAATCACTTATCCACCCTGAACCTATTTGCATCTTTTAAATAAACAGATCTTGCCTTAGAAATTACAATTCTTTTAATTTACTTAGACCAATACAATTGTTTAAACCCCTCTCACACAGAGGTACGACCTTGTGAGGAGGATGGCGACTGGGTGTTTTTCGGAGTAGGCATTGGGAATATTTTAAGGCGATCTCACCCCAACCATTAGAAGGCGAAGAGAAGGGAACTTAACACTTGGTTGCACTCATCAGAGAAAGATCGAGATCATGTCCTGATGACTTCAGGAGTCATGATGAAATCTGCTGCAACATATACATAGGTGAGTCGACTCCTAGCACCATGCTGACTGCAACACGATTTTAACACAATCCTTCCAAGTGTAATAAATAGGACTGTAACATGATTAGATTTGGTCCCGGACAACCTTCATGACCTTTCTGACCATTTGAACTGGGACTTGTGAGTAATCGGCAATTGAACTGCTTTCTCTTATTGACATTAAAATTATTTCTTTCATTTTGACACTACACACTACCACCATTGGCGGTGCCAGGATTTCTCCGATGGCAGGGCAATACCACCGAAAGGCAGGGTACCCCCGCCAGGTGGGGCTAGATTGGGGTGGGTGTTTCCCCGTTTTTTTAAATTTGACAAGGAAAAAAAAGTTTTTGCTGTATTTTGCATGATTTTTAGGTGCTTTTTGTATGGTTGGGGGCTTTTCTGGACCTTGAAAATACCGTACAATTCAATTTCCCACGACGTTGTAGGGGTAAAGGACCCCCGGGGGCTGTAGCCCCTAGCCTCCCCAAATTTAAATGGGGATTTCATCATCAAATAAGTTGAAACCTAATGTTACAAAAACATAAATTTACCTCAAGTTATATTTTACCAAAATCAGAGGCAGCTAGAAATTCAGGGAAGGGCGGGGATGCTTAACAAGCACATTTTTTTATTTGGCCTAATATAATTTCAGACTATCCCTCTTTCCGTCTTTACAGCTTATATTTGTAGCTTAAGTATTTAATCCTCTCTCCTATCCTATGTCCTTCTCTACAACAAGTTCACTCTCAGACAAGATGAGTATATAAACAGGTCTTGTGTTGCACATTTGGAACAATGTTTCACTATTGTTTATACCTGTGTTTTAGTCTCTTGTATGTAGCTATCGTTCTACCGACTGATGTAGCTGGAATAGATAGTAAGTAAATATTTTATTGAAATGTTTGTTTCGCTCAACTCTGACATGTAATTAGCAATTACTCTGTACAGTTGAGATGTTTTAGGTTCAAGTGGGTAAAGCCGACATCCAAAAAGCTCCAAACATATGCAGATGCGAATCCAAGTGGGGACCCACCTGAGTCACCCAGGCTTCCCCCATTTGACTTGGACAAATATTTGAACTCGGAAAAACTCTTGTTTACAATAAAAGTATTCTGTGACAATTATCTCGCAAGAAATGCATCTTTGATTGTAAATTGACTTGGGGAGGACACTAGAACCCTAAAAACAACACAATTTTTGCACCGGGCCTCTTCTATCCAGCTCTGGATATCCACCCCTGAAACATATGCTTGCAAAAAAGGGGACTCGAACCCATCGTCGTGTGGTATAAATCTGGCAGCGTGTGGCTAGCGCGAGGCAGAGTGTGGTATTTAGGAGGAGCCGTCTTTAGTATACGGATGTTATAATAGTTATCTTAAGATACGGGTAAGAGTCTTAAACAAGAACAACTTGCAATTTTTTTGGCAAGTGTTCTCAACTATATTGAATAATCAGTACATTTCTCTTCGGAATTTGTCAAAACAAATAATATCCAATATTCACCCTATGCAAAATAATGACATAAATCTTTTGTAAGAAATATGTATTTTGCCCCAAAAATTACACCAAGGAACAATATGGGTAATTTATAATTAAGTTTACCCATTTTGAAGTAATATATAATTTATTAACTGGAGCATAGGAATTAGGTACTTTTTTTTGTGTCACATCCGACAGAAAATTTTGCCAATCACAGGATGAAAACTATCATGCTTTCTCATCATGAGGCTTAGGGAATGGCGCATTATAAGGTCGTGGGAACAAACCTTGTGTGCAGCCAGGTTCGAACCCGGGACCTCCTTTATCATTTTTGGGACATTCCATGTCAAATCACCCAAAAAATTGTAATTTTTAATCCTACCTTCTCCAAATTTGCTCAAATTTTTTGAGTGGTTAATTTTTGTCAATAAACCCAAAATTCCAAATTTTAACACCATGCGACGGTTTTCGAGTTACGCGTGATTCTTTTTTGCGATTTTGTGCAAAATGGCCACGTCAAGCAGTTTTCAAATGTTCGTATCTCGTAACGTGCAGATCAATTTTGTTTAAATAGGTGTCTTTGGAAAGCTAATTATTTAAGCTACCAAATTTATAATTATTAAATAACTAATTAAATTGATCAAAAAAATTTCTATTTCCCTTGATCTTGTATTTAACCTTGTGGGACACGATTGAGTTATTTGACACGGAATGACCCTTTTGGAAATGAAAACATTTTAATGAAAATATGTTAGATCAGATTAGCTTAGTTTATTCCTGAATCAGCAGTAGGGCTTCTAGCGCATAGAAAGACCCACCGTAGACAAACTGAAGTTTTCTCCAGGTCATCGTCGATTACGACGGACAGCCGATGATGATGATCATGTATGTACTGTTTTTAAAATAATTTAAGAATTTTATTTATATTACAGATCCAATATGTGACACAAACCCATGTGAAAATGGAGGTATATGTCTGGCAGATGACGTCAATGTTGGGGAATTTCAGTGTTTCTGTCTGAGTGGTTTTAGTGGGAGGAACTGTAGTGTTGGTGAGTATATTAGCTAGCTGGCTATGTTAACTAGCTAGTGAGTTAGTAATGAATTTAATTAAATTGATTGATTGATTGATTGGTTGGTTAATTGATTGGTTGATTGATTGATTGATTGGTTGGTTAATTGATTGGTTGATTGATTGATTGTTTGTTTGGTTGGTTGGTTGGTTGATTGTTTGATTGATTGATTGATTGATTGATTGGTTGGTTGGTTGGTTGGTTGGTTGGTTGGTTGGTTGGTTGATTGATTGATTGATTGATATATTTATTGGTTGGTTGGTTGATTGATTGATGGATTGATTGATTGATTGATTGATTGTTTGATTGATTGATTGTTTGATTGATTGATTGATTGATTGATTGGTTGGTTGGTTGGTTGGTTGGTTGGTTGGTTGTTTGATTGATTGTTTGATTGATTGATTGGATTTAATTGATTGATTGTTTGATTGATCGATCGATTGATATAATTCATTATTCGTTGGCAATGTGCTTAGGGTGCTTGCTTACCCTCTCCCATAAAATTAGAAAAAAATAAAGTTACTACATAAAAATGAAGAATATCTTCTCTCCTGCACCCCCATCAGGGGTAACAAGCACTCCCTTCCCACCTTCAGAGAAAAGAATAGAACTATACTGAAAGTTCCATAGACACATGAATTTGGGGAAATAACAAGGTAATACATTTTTTGGGGCTTGTCAAATCAGATCAGAAGCACCTCACCTTTTCACAATATCTGGATAGGCTGCTGATATTTCAAAGTATAAATTATTGTTATATGAACAGACCTTTAATGTTTGAAAATAAAAAATATCGTTTATCTCATGCAAAATTTCTTTGAAACTTTCCTTGATGTTCTCTTTCCGGCTTGAGGGTCAAAATATTTAGTTATTAATGCACCATTCAGATTAGATACAGGGATGGATCCAGGTGTCCCAGGTTGCGCTAGAGGTGCACACTCCACCTTTTGGCAGCCACATTTTTTTCTGCCCTGGACTACAACCTGGTTCTACTTGCTTTCAGAAATCTTGGATTCCCTGGGATGTTGAGCCGTTTGTCCCTTCTATGACCAGACCAAACTCAGACCAGTCTTTAAAAAAAAAGTAGTGAAGTAGTTTCTGAGGCCGAATTGCAACAGAATGACCCCATTGTAAATGAGGTTTTAGACTTAATGCAATACCCTAAAATATTCCATCATCATTGTCGTTGTCGTCATCGTCGTTGTTATCTTAATAAAATTATAAACTTTCATTATTATTGTCTCTATAATTTAATAATTGGCCAAATATTTTTATTGATTCTACAAATATAGTTATCAGTGTTAATGCACATTTAAAAGGGAAAAATAATCCCCAGTGTTGTCATTTTGAAAATGGACATTAGGTGGAAATTAATTCTTCTCTTTAAGAATTGCATCAAAGTTATTTTTGAGTTTCTTATATCAAAGGATGTAATGAGCAAACTACAATTTATCAAAATTGTACAAATACTGTATAATCCAAAAGCAGTTTTTTTTAATTGTGCAAGGAGCTTAACTCATAACCTTGGTTCTAATCCCAAAATTATGGATTAGCATAATTGATTGGATTATTTCCTGTCCCTCCCAAATTTACTAGCAATCTAATATTTATATTTAGATGAACCTTTCTGTCGCTCAAAATTGATAAAGTACTGAATTCGCTAGTTCTGGTATCTTCTTTGTGCATGTCTGCCTTTATTCACAATAAGGTATAATAAATAATAATTCTAGTCTTCTGTATTCACAATCATAATAGGCATCTGGCCCTTCTACCATACAGATGGGCATTCCTTCCAAAATCTACATCAAAAATTAAGTTTCTTTAAAAAATCACCTGTTTGTTGTGCATTTGCCACTTACAGCAAAAACAATTCTGATGTCATTGGCTAATATCCCACTATGCGCAGGTGGATACTACATAGTAGTATTCAACCAGTCAAAACGGCTGAATTGAATAATAACAAGTTTTGAATATGAGTTTGTTCTTCCATACTTTCGATTGTTTATAGCTTCGGGTCAATGGAGCTCTATAATTTCCCGTCTGATTAATAAATAATGATCCTGGATTTTTTTTTGGTGATGGCCGGAAAAAATTAAGGTGTTTAATTGTTTTCAACATTTTTTGTGTAGCCATCATAAAGAAGAATTGAACCTGTGTATACATTTCATACTTTACAAGTCAAATGTCATACCCTGTCGGTATGCACATGCACAACAATACAACAGGGTTTTAGAAGGAAATAATTAACTTTTAAACTTTTAAAAAATATAATCCACAATGAGACTCGAACCTATAATTTCAGATTACAAGTCAAAGTTTTTACCCACTCAGCCAATTAACGCTTGACAATACAACAATTTTAGAAAGAAATAACAAAGTTTCATAATCCAGTAATAACACAATTTTCAATTTTTCAATTTATGCCTCCTTTGGCTTGGCTCTAACACAATTAAATAAGTATGAAGGTAAACTTGTTGGCAATTTGCTATTAATCTTTTTAATCCTTAAAATATAGGGAGCGGTTAAAATAGAACAAGTTCTCAGTACTTGATTGGATTGAAAAAGGTGTATTAATGTTATTATTAACTGATCAAACAGGCTTATAGAGCGACCTCGTGCGTAATGTATTTGTTTTTAATTTTTTTTAAAAGATGAGTATCATCTATGAAAAATTTTTCATCCAACTTTTCTAGACTAAGATTTTCTATAGATACAAATATAAAAGGGGATAGACAAGGAGAGTATGCCATAAAGAGATATGAGTGGTCAAATCTCAAAATTGACCAGTTACAGCAATTTACATTAAAAAGGTCTCTCCACAAAATGAGTTAAATCGTAGGTGAAACCAAACTGAGATAATCACCAAAATAGGTTTGAATTTTTTTGTTTGAAATTTTTTGCCAAATTTAGTTTTAATCAATTACGAGGACTATGGTATTTCATTGTAAGATAGGCCAGTTTTCATGCATGAAAATGTCCTTCATGCAGATTTTCTGAGATTTACAGTCTTTCAAATGAGGGGTCAATTATCAAAATCTGACATCTATAACTGAAGTTATTGGACAAAATATACACAAATTTCCTTTGTATTAGTTTATATTTCATGTTGTTTATTTGCTTATTTCTCAGTAACTTCCAGTGCATCTACTTGATGGTTTTGCCATGCCTAGCCTCATTTATAATGGTTACGTGACCATACGATTGTGTTTTCTTTTTCCCTTTTAAAACTTGAGGAATCTACTCAATCATAAAATTGTCAAATATAGGTAACTGAAGTCAAATCAAAGTTCAATTTGTGGCTAGTTATACTAATTTATATTCATTCACCATACCATTAGTTGTGTTAATTCATATACATCAAGAAATTATTCTCTTCGCCAAAGTTTCAACTTGTTTAATCATTTTTGTCTTTTTGTTATTTTTTTAACAGAACTTAGCGGATGTATCAGTGATCCTTGCTTGAATGATGGAACTTGTATATCAGATGTTGTAAACAAAGGACAATTTGCATGCAGGTGTATAGACCACTACACTGGAACATACTGCCAAACAAGTAAGGCATTATGTACAATACAATAGTTACTAGTGATTTACATGAAGGTGTACCAGCCACTAAAAATAGTACATACTGTAAGTAAGGCATCATGTAGAATACAATAGTAAATTTACATGCAGGTGTATGGTCCATTATACTTGAACATGTGTACTGATGACTTCATTGGAACATATTGTTTAAAAAATAAGGCATCATGTAAAATACAGTAATTAAGATTAATTAACATGTAGGTGTACATACTACTACACTGAAACATATGGCCAAGTAGGTATCATGTACAGTACAATAGTTAAGATCAACTTGCATACAGGTGTATGGATCCACTACACTGATCAATTAATACATGTAAGTATATGCACCACTATATTGAAACATATTACCAAGAAAGTAAGGCATCAGGTACAATACAATAGCTAATAATAATTTACATGCAGGTGTATGTATCCACTACACTGGAATATACTGCCAAAAAGTCATCGGGTACTGTAATATCTCCTGATATTACTATATGTTTTTTTTTTGCACTCAAAGAAGTGATAAGACAATACATATTCAGTTAATATCTATATAGGGTCAACTTTATTTAATAATAATAATATGTGGCATTTATATAGCGCTTATTTCCAAGGCCTCTAAGCGCTTCACAATTATTACCCCCAGTCATTGGAACAAACACCTATGGAATACAATCCATTCCATAATGTTGCAGCCGTAATCCGCGCATATGGCATTTGTACCTCCCAGGTGTGACAAGTGTCTTGCCTAGGAACACAAACAGTCGACCAGAGTGAGTCTCGAACCACCGACCTTTGATTGAAAGCCCGAAACGCCACCGCTGTGCCAACTGCTTCTACTAATTTTATTTAACGTACTACTTGCTTGAAGGGTAGGAGGAGTATGATTAGGCTAGCAAGCTATTAGCCAGTTTTTGCCTTCTTAGGAATGTAAATTACTCTAATATAAACAGGATATGCTAGTTGGTATAAACATAAAATCTGTGGTATAAACATGTAGTGGCCAAGTTTATCTAAGGTGAAGGTGATGTGACAGGTACGTTACAATAATTTATTATTACGGCTAGATGGTAAACTTCCACAGAATAGATAGCCCAAAGTGCAATTCCATGGAAGCACCTACTGTTTCGGAATCCAACCAATCAAATCATGTTATGTTCTAAGGCAGTTGCTGTGTCGAAATTGCGCACGCGCAATCTTTTATAGAAGTTTTTAATTTACCAATAAATGAAAGTAAATTTAATCCAAATATAAAGAAATTGAAAACATAAAATATGTGTGAAATATGTAAATAATTTGTATAACAAAAGAATGTTAAAAATACAATAATTATAAAACAGTTATGATTATTTAACTTACATGTTTGTGAAGGAGGCTGAGAAATCAAATAGTAGGCGCCTACATGGGACTGCCATTTTACAGTGTTAAGATCACCATCTAGCTGTAGTAATAAATCTATGATGGATCCACTACACTAATAAATCTACATGGAAGTATGTGGACCACTATTTTGAAACATTACCAAGAAATAAGGCATGTGTGACTACTACACCGGTACATAATGGGAAGACAGTAAGCCATCATGTACAATATGATAGTTACAATCAATTTACATGCAGGTGTACAGACCAGCAGGGCAATACAGTAGGTTTTCATAGAAAGTGCTTATTTATTATAATGTATATACTTTTCTTCTTCATAGGAGTTCCTGGACCATGTGAGTTGGTGAACCATTGTCAGAATGGAGGAGTTTGTGTGGAAGTGAGCATTTGTGTTTATAGGTGTGTCTGTCCACCTGAATTTGCTGGAGACAACTGTGAACAGAGTGAGTACAATTATAGGCCCATTCCTTCAACATCTGGATTGTCAACAAAAGATTAAAATATTCTAAATATTACTGTTTTGTACATGTATTCCAATTCATAAATCTGATACTGATCGGCCATGTTTATGTCATTATTTTACTTCAAAACATTAAAAATGCAAAATTAGTGTAGAATTTGAGATTTTGGTGAATCCTAAAAAACAAAGCAATGAGTAAGCCCGAAAGAGAGAGAGAGAGAGAGTAAATTTAAACTAGTTTGTTTGTTTGTAGTTTGAAATGCACTTGCCTATGATCGAAAACATTTTGATTTGTGCGAATAAATTCAACTAGTGCAAAACGGCCTTAATTATAATAATAATAATAATAACAACAACAGCAGCAGCAGCAGCAGTAGCAGCAACAATAATAATAATAACAATAATAACAATAATAATAATAATAATAATAATAATAATAATAATAATAATAATAATTTTGGTAGTTTTATAATAATAATAATAATAATAATAATAATAATGATAATGACAATGATAATGATAATGACAGTGACAGTAACAGTAATAGTAACCACCACACAGCAACACAACAAGATAATAAGGTTTTCATTTTCTTATAGATAGTTTAAGTTCAAGCTAAATATATATAGATCATAGGAAACTGAGATACAGTTCTTAGTGGAGTGTTTGGCGCTAGTCCAAAATATTTAATTCCACTGTGGAGAGAGAACTGTTTACATATACTGATTACATGATATGCTCAAAGTCAGGCCTAATAGACCAAATTAGCGATGGCCTGTGACGTCTCGAACTTGCCTTCGTGGGTATAGAGAACCAAAACAAACCGTAAAGTCCTATCTCATAACGTAGGGCAAAGTCAGGCCTAATAGACCAAATTAGCGATGGCCTGTGACGTCTCGAAAACTTGCCTTCGTGGGTATAGAGAACCAAAACAAACCGTAAAGTCCTATCTCATAACGTAGGGCAAGTGCGAA
>JAOTQE010111032.1:0-13212 GCA_025631205.1 Nesometra sesokonis
GTTCCCGCAATTTTTGAAATCAGCATACTCAAAAACCCCCAAGGACAAATTTCCATGCTTCTTTCCAGAAATGCACACCTAGGTCCAATATTGTCACATATCTGCCCTACTATAATAGGTAAACGTACTCCAATTATGAAATATTATCTATCTACCTGACCTGGTAGAATTCCCTAAGTGATAATGAACTAGGCTTAGGTTACAGCCCTTTCAAAAAATAACACCCTCCAACTAGGGTTAACATGGTAGATAATGGTAGTGAAAAAATAGATCTAGGTAGTTAACAGGGTTAAAAACTACCATACACACATAACATTAACATCCTATTATGACCAAAACCCATAAATTTCTCAATTACTACAAGGTCAGCTCCCCTCTCAAGGAAGACTACCAATGATATGATGCCAGCAATGCCCGAAAAGTACATAGGAAAATACAACCGTTAATAAAGCTTCAGATTAATTAAAACAGACATCACAACAATTACTTAATGACCTTTAGGTACCAATAACACTACTGTGCTGCTAGATAGATCTTCCTAGTAATGTAACATGGTAGACCAACCTAGTTGGAGAGTGTTATTTTTTCAAAGGGAGGTTAAGATAGAGTCATTTGCCCTTAAAAAGGCCAAATTCGAGGCCTACAATAAACTAATCTTTTTAAAAATACATACAATTGTAATTATTCTTTTTTGTCAGGGAGGCATCTGTCCCAAGTCACTAAGTACAAGCTCAATGGTCTAGTGGTACGGATGACACGCTAGTTACCTGCAGATTGTGGGTTTGAGTCACACCCGAGAACAACTTGCTAATTTTTTCACGAGTATTCTCAACTGTACTGAGTATTCAGTACATTTACACGTCAGAGTTGGCCAAACAAATTTTATCTACTACAGTATATACAATTGTTAAAATTTAATAAAGGAATAAACGAAATGCACCATAATGCCTTTTATAATAGCTACCTATCATCTATATAACATACTGTATTAAGTTTAAGCTAAATATATAAGTTTTAATCTCTTAATACTGTACAACTAGTACAAATTTGCATATTAAGTATTTAAATGAAATGCATTAATAAGGAAGATGCATCCATCATTATTACAACAGATTTACATAAATATATTTTTGGTTAGAATTTATGCTTGGCAAGATAAAATGTAGAAATAGATAATTACTGTATACAGTAACAATACAAATTCAATATCCATCATAAAAACCTACTACATTGTAGTAAATACGAGAGGGCATGCTTAAGTTAATTATTAAGGAAATCAAAGTATGACAGAGAGAAAAATAGCTGGAATACAGTATATATATTAAACACTATATAGAGCTTTTCAACACTTTATTAATAAATAGTATAATATTTTAAATACAGAACCAATAGATGCACTAATTAAGTTTAAATACCATAGAATAACAGTAACTCTAAATATGCAAAATGAGGCCATGATTTCTCAACATTTTAACTTTTATTACGTCATCATCATCATTATCACCATCACCATCACCATCATCATCATCATCATCATCATCATCATCATCCTCATCATCATCATCATTCGTGATGACTTAATAAAAGTCGAAACATTGAGAAATCATGGCCTCACTTTTCTTATTTAGAGTTACTGTTATTCTATGCTATTGAAATACAGAAACTTTCATGAATCATGTATGTCTGTCATCTTCGCGACAACAAACTTTCAAGAAACTAAAAAATAAGTACAAATGATGTTTAATACTAAAATAACTGATATACATGTGGGTGTCTTGTCAAAATTTCATAGTAATTCAACAACAAATACTGTTCAATAACGTTGAAAAAGATAATCAATATACGTCATTGTGGTATAGGCCTAGCCAACGTTTTTTCCATGATGCAGCCAGAAATGTCTCATATGGGCAGAACTCTTGTGGTAAAAAGTTGGTCCTACCATGAGGACAGTGTAATAACACTTGGAGTGTGCATGCATTCACCACTTTGAATCACTCTCGAAATTCAATTAGTTTCATGCACGTTAAAGTTCTGTTTTTACAGTAGTAGATAAATTTCAATTAGCTTCTACCATTATTACTGTTCCATCGAATGTGTGTTTAGATAGCATTACATGTTACATAAAGTAACTGTGTGTGTAAAACCTGGGGAACTAACAGTATGGCAGCAGATATCCAAAAGCAGGAATATGTCTACCCCTGTCTTAAATAGCACTCCCCACCCCTCCCCAACCCTTTTTTTACACATATATACATGGCTTTCTAATAATAGTAACTACCCTTACAATTGAAATGAGTAAACCTAAACATTTTTTAAAATTATGTGTCTATCACTATCCACAAAGTAAACAGTCTTGAATCTAAATTTATTCATTAGAATACTACTGTATTTGGTATATACTGTTAGTAAAAGAGGTATTATTTAGCATTATTATTAGTACTACTGGAGTTTATCAAGATGACATGCATTTTAAAGGTTTAATAAAACAGTAGTAAATATTTAAGTCAGTACTTACTAACGCCCATCAAATAAGTAGGCCTATTGTCTGCTAATTCTAGAATTTAATTTAATGTAAAGCTGCATCACGACTGAATTTCAAAAAGAGAAGATTTTACCCAGACGATGGCTAACATTTCAGGTTAAATTTTGATTGTAAATTCATCTATATGCTAATGTCACCAATGGTCACAATTAATTTAATTTTATTTTATTCATTTGGCATGACGGCTGAGTAAACCAACTACTTAGCATGGGTATAGAAAGAATGTATAATGGCAGCACATTGTTAAATGCTAGAAGGCATTGTTGATGAAACAGCAAAATGCAGGACATATGAGCACGTGTTTAAATGAAAAGAACATCAGTGATGCATGGAGGAGAGTTCTACTAAAATGATGCAAATGTCATATATTCAATGAACAAGCTATTGAGCAGTGAGTAAAGAAACAAATTTATATTCTGATATACTTTTACAGTTTTTGATGCTTGCTTGCAGGGCCATAGCCAGCATGAGGCAGACAAGGCGATCGCCTCATTTGAAATTTTCAATCCAACATACGTCCCTCACACCCATCCCCAGACCGGGGACCACGCGCCCCAAACCACCAGCCATGCCTCGTCTGTTTTTGTCAACTCTGGCATCATGGATGCATCATTTTGACTATGCTGACAAAAGCATAGATAGATTTCAAGTTTCTGCAATCCTCCATTACAGATGTCAGTTCTGTGGTGTCATCAAGACCAGTACCAAAAGTAGAATCTGTACATAGCTTTTACACTGGGTACCTAGTACTGGTGAGCCATGCTTTGGAGCCCAGAGTAGAAATCTTTTGCTTCATCTTGGTGGAAATGGGTGTTCAGCAGCATTCAATCTGAGGTGACTTTGAGAACATCTCCATATAAGTCATTTTTTGAAACCTTTTCATTCTTGCTAACATTTTGACTTGAACTCATGTCCCAAGCAGTCAATAGTTAATTATAATTTCACATTTACCCTTAAGAATTCTTATAACCACCATTTCAAATATGCACCATCAAAGAGCACTTACAAATTGCGATTATACTGTGTGGGTGTGTTACATTGCAATAAAATGAATATTGGTGAGTTGTATGTGGATTAACCAGAATTCTTAATTGTTTTCATTATCCTGACATGGCCACCGGTAGAGATTCTCTTCCTTCATAACAAGTCGTTTTAAGCGTTTACTCTGTCCCTTCTTAGGCTTGTGGCTAGGCCACAGAGGGCCTTGACTGACATTTAGGTCGCAGAAATCCACAAGGGCTTTAACCTTATCCACAAGGGTTTCTTCTGATCGGAACCGACGGCGGGCTAGAATAAAAAAGGCCTCCAGGAATGCTCCAAAGCACATGCCACAAGGAGTTCCAGGTGGTGTCTCCAGGTTCCATCTACGAACAATGTCAATATACATTATGTCGACAGCTGCCATTGTAAGGCTTCCAACACATACTTTAGCACGCCTAAATGTAGAAAAATAAACATAATTATATTATACTTAATATTTCTTCTCTCATACTATTAATTTAATTCGAACTTCTCATTTTCAAACCTATTTTACAAGCACTGTTCCATAACTGCCAAGCCTACCAATTTTGGTGGTATCCTACCACTTTTTTGACCTTCCTACCGCCTACCGCTTTGGTAGATCCCACCACTTTTTGATATTTAATAGCAAAAGTAAAAATGTACACAAGGAAACTGTGAAACCCATCAAAAAACATGAAAATACATATTGAATTGGCACTAAACGTAAGCAGTTTTAGCTCAATTTTCCCCCAATAATGGGAATTGGGGCAAAATGCCTTTTTTTTGGCTCATCATCAAAAGTAAAATGTGGTAAGACAAGGGCGCTAGTGCACCAACTTGGCGACGTCGAGACAGCCTAACGCTTTCGAGTGTACAAATGTTGGCAGGTATGCTGTTCAGCCAATTACTTAATTAAAATAATGGCTATATGAAATCATATAATTTATTGATGATAATTCTCTTGTTTTTTACATTTTCCTTCATTTATTTTATTCAAACAGAACATTACAACTACCTTTTCAAACCTTATAGATTCCTTTAGAGAACTTTAGATAACTTCAGTTTTCATGAAACTTCTCATTTACGAACATTCTCATTTACAGACTGAGTATATGAGAAAGTTGACTGTACATTAAATGAGTAAATAAATTATTACTTACCGACAGAAGTTTCTGAAACCTGTGGCCCCCATATGTTGAGATTCACGCACCCCTAAAAATAAATGGAAGAGTTCAGCAACTTTCTCAATCAATCGTAGATGCTCATATCTTTCAGAATATTTCCTAGGCCAGATTTCTTCTAAGCAAGCAAATTTAAGCTCTTCTTCTTCCTCTTTTAACAAAGCTCGTTTTGTGGAAGGGATATGTTCACAACTTCGAGAGACAAGTGCTCTTCTGAAGAAAAAAGAAAAAAATGTTTCATAGTCAATTTAGCCCATCTCCAATAACGCAATGCAAAATTCTTTTCAGTGTGCAATATACAATTGCCATTCAGTCAATGACGTCATTAAAATAATGCCTGATGATATGATAACTAATAATTATCATTAATAATATTGCTAATTTTGTTTTTTTTTCCTCTTCCTAGTTATTTTAATTAAACAGCATTCTTTAACAAAATAACATAACTTTAATAGAAAAAATTAGAATATTTGACTTTTGTTAAGAACTCAAGATGTTAGTAATATTGGACTGTTAAAAACACAACCTTTTTGGGAATTTAAACTATGGTAACATAAACCTAGATATTCACCACAATGACAAATGAAGACATACAGAAAGAAATTCATACTACCCTTTGAAAAAAAAATAACTCTGTTAACAAGGTAGATAATGGTAGCGACAAGGTAGATAAAGGTAGTTAACAGGGTTAACCCTATAAGCACTACCATATCAGGGGATACTACCAAGGATTTGGTAAGCAATGCTCTCCAAGTATACATAGAAAAATATAGCCATTATTTAAAACAAACCTTAAGGCATCAATAACATCAACAGACAAGGTAATCTAGGTAGTTCTCTGTGGTGCAAGGTAGATCTCCCTAGTAATTTAACATGGTAGATCTACCTAGTCAGAGGGTGTTATTTTTTTAAGGGTATATAAAGACCTGTATGAATAATACAAATTATTATTTATTTAGATGATTATTTTGGTGGCATTGATTTAAAAATATAGGAATTTGTATTATTATAAAATCATTATATAATAAATTATACATTGTATTATAACCAAATTTGCAAAGAAATTGTTATAAAAAGCACTTCAGAATATTTGACTTTTATTAAAAAATCAGATTTTGGGAATAATGGACTGTTAAAAACACACTCTTCTTGGGAATTTAAATTTAAAGCTATATTCACCATAATTGCAAATAGAAATTTACAGAAAAACTCATTTTAAAGACCTCTATGAATAATACAAAAGATTATTTCTTTAAATTGTTATATCTTAGGTTGCAATGATATAAATATACTTAAATTATTATTATTATAATCATTACATAATAAATTATGCATTGCATAACCAAAGTTGTAGAGGAATTATTATAAAAAATACTTCGAAAAGATTTGAAATACTTGTAGAGACTCATTTTAATCGACAATAAAAATTGTTATTTTTTTTATGATTATATTCTTGGTTTCGATAATTTAAAAATATATAAATTATGTTATATTTAAAAAAAATTCATATATGCATTATTTATTAAGCATGAATAGATTTAATATCCTCAAAAAATGTTACATAAATCAAACTGTTTTTGCAGATATGTGTGTAAAAAAGAGACAAACAGAGCGAGTGAATTAAAATATCCTTGCATCTCCCATTAGGAAGATACGTGAATATGAGATGCTAGAAGCTAATCAAAATAAAAAGGATATTTGGAAATAATCCATAGTGAACAGGGGCAATCTAGAAGAGCTGGATTGAGAAGGCTCAATGCCATGCCATGTAGGCCTATGCGCCCCCTAGAGGCGGCTGGCCTCTCCGACAAGCATGCCCCTAGCGCACTGCCAATTTTCATTCTGATGCATGATACTTTAGTGTGCCTGGGTCTGAGTGCCTGCCAAGGACAATTTTTTTTTAAATAGATGCATTTTCTAGGTACCTCAGATACAATTTTTACAGATAATTCACTGGAAAAAATGAGTTTTTCAGGTACAAATAATATTCTCCAAAGTCAAAAGGGGCTGGGGTGTGCCCTTCCCCCACTTTGTTGGATCCACGCCCAACAGTATACTACAGTCAACTCTCAAGAAACCACCCATTCTTCGTATCATCCATTTTTACTGGATTTTTGTACAGTCTGATAAAGGGCGGGTTCATTAACATATATTATATGATTTTACAGCTTAAAATGTCTGATTTAGCATGAAGTTTGGTATTTGGGATTGGTTGATTCAAGGCAATCAAACAGAAAGGACGCATTTCTTTTCTGTGGAACATAGCGTGAACGTACAGCCCTTTGATCCATAACTCTTGTACAGACAAATTTTGCTCCAGACGCTAAAAATTAGACTACCAACACCATACTTTGCTGGTGGCGGATACATTTTGATTATTTGTGATAATTTCCAATGTGTATTATTTCTTGATTTTTTAATTTTTGACACCACTGAATACACTAAAATTTATTTTTTTAAAATTAACCAATTGGATAAAAAAATAAAGTGAATTTAAATTAAGAATTACATACTATAACGTCATACTGCCTGTTTTATAATACCAACATAAGTAATTACTCCAAAGAGCTGTTATGCTTATTATGCTTTCACACAAATATTCATGCTGGAATTTATGTTAAAAAATGCCTTTCAAAATGCATGTAGTTTAAAACATACATCAATCAGATTAATAATAAATAATAAATTACAAACATACATTACGTGCACATCCTCATTAGTGAGTTTTGACCCATTTTTAATTCCTCCAAATTCACTTACAAGATGAGATCTACGTCATGCTTTCTAAACCAAGTGTCCCATTATGAGGCTTGGGGAGTGTCGTTGTTAAATCGTGGAAACCAACCTAGCATTCAGCCAGAATTGAACCCAGGACCTTGGGGATTGGAAGGCAAGAATGCTAACCACCAAGCTATAGCCACTCCAATAAATAATACATTGATAAAATTAATACAAAGAATACAGCCAATTCTCCAAAAAACATCAACCCTATGGAAAAACAAAATTCATGCTAAAATCCAGACTCATAAAACTAATGTAAAATACTGCTAAACTTTCTTTAATCTGAACTGACCCAAAAAAGCAGAAGAAAATGGACGATTCAAAGGATGATAGTTTTTGGGAGAGTAAACTGTAAACTACAAAAAAAGTAGATTACTAATTTTGGTTTGAAAAAATACTGTCCATAAAATGTATTCATTGCACTACAAATTATGTATTTAAAATGTAAATGGATGTAGAATTTTACAGTAGACCTTAAGGCAATTCCTCCACAGCTGGTTTACGTACGTAATTCTGCTTTATAAGCTAGAGGCCTGGAGGTAAAATAATTGCAGCTATAATGTCCACATTAAACGAGTAAAAAAAAAACATTTATTGGAAGTGTTGGGTAGTAGTAAATAAAAAAACTGTTTAAAGATGGTCCATCAGAAAACTTGAATTTTACAAAATTTACTTTTTAACAAATATTGTGGTTTTCCTGACTTAACATTTCCCTTTGAAAAAATAACACCCTCTGACTAGGTTAAATTACTAGGGGGATCTACCAAGTACCACAGAGAACTACCCAGTAAGGTAGTATATAATTACATTATCTGTTGATGTTATTAATGCTTTAAGATCAAGAAGTAAAAACAGCTGTATTTTCCTACGTTCTTATAGAGCATTGCTGACCATGGTAGTATCCCTTGATATGGTAGTTTTTATAGGGTTAATCCTATTAACTACCTACTATCTTGTCACTACCATTGTCTACCATGTTAACAGAGTTATTTTTTTCAAAGGGTTACACCATTTTTAGCTCAAGCTAGGAGGTCTAAAAGTAAAAGTCTGATTTAGTAATGAAGGAGGTAAATAATGTATATTTTTTTGTGTTAGACAGAAAATTGACAGTACTTGATTGTTTAAAAACAATTTATTTTTGATATAGTAACAAAAGGGAATTGAAACCATGATTGAATTTACTCTGAGATTTCTTATGCTATACAAACTGAGCTATTATTATTGGTCTACAAATTTTAAAAGAAAATAAAGATTTAAATAAAATACAAAGTAAATAATAGGGTTCAGATAAAGTACTTTCTTTCATAGATGAGTGTTTTTACACAGTTAACACTTAACGGACTACCTTATTTGATTTTTTAAAATATAATTTTATCTGTCCAATCTTGTAGTTTTAATGTAATGTTAACAGGTAGCCATGCCCTAAAGTTTAATTCAAAACTTACTTTGGCTTCTTTTCACACATTTTTAAAAATCTTTTTTGATGTATTAGTATAATGGTTAGTTAATTACATATTTTTGGATTTGTACGTTATATATTTTTGTGTGTGAAGAAACAATAAAAAAACAAACATACATCACTCAAGATAGAGCTCAATCAGTGTACCAGAGCTGGAGCTTTTGTGTTATGAGAACTGTTTTATGCTTTCTGAATTACTCTGATCTTGATGTCTATGGCTTTTATAATAACTCTATACTCTTACTTTGCAGATGATAGACGATTTGCTGGTATCACAATCTTCAACGTGTCCATCACCAGGGGTATCTTAATTTCTTCATCTACCGGGCTTGGAACAGATTCAATCACACCCGGTGATGCCTCATATTCAAAGTCCATACGTAGACTGGGGTTGGCGTTCACCTCAAGCAACATTGGTTCTAAGTCCCCAGTTATCAAGATATCAAATCCAAGAATCTACCAATTTAAACAAAAGCACTTCATTTAAACAACATTTTGGAAAAAAAATCTCTTTAACATGGTAGATAATGGTAGCAACAAGGTAGAGTAGGTATAGGTAATTCACAGTGTTAACCCTATGAAAACTACCATAAGTTATGGTCAGCAATGCAATACATAGGACAATACAGCCATTAATTTGAATAAACCTTCAGATAAATTAATTAGAACTGACATCATAACAAACAAGTACAGAAATTACTAATTTACCTTAAGGATTTAATAACATCAACAGACTGGGTAATTATACTACCTTACTAGGTAGTTCTCTGTGGATCTAGGTAGATTTCCCTAGTAATTTAACATGGTAGACATAGTAAGAGGGTGTTATATTTTCAAAAGGAATACAAAGAAATATAGACTTAATACATGTACTTTCTTTTTTTATCAATATAGAAAAAACAGACAGTGAAGTAAAAAGGAAAAGTAGGAGGAAAAAGATCAAAAGGATTTTGTACCATGTTATATAGCTTTTTAATTGTTGAGTATAATGTTTGTCTGTATGTTTTATATGTGGCAGGGCCAAGCCAAAAGAGACATAAGTCGGAAAATTGAAAATTGAGTTTTTTATGGAATATAAAACTACACAATATTATCTTTAACATGCAAAAGAAAATCAGTTTCATACGATGTTTCCTTGCGAAGTTATGAACAATCGAAGTTTGAACATTTAAAATGTACAGTAAGTTTTGAGAAAACTGCATTTGAAATTGTTTACCAGTATACATTGACTAAGCAAGGTCATTTTAAGTTGAATTTTTAAAACATTTTTGATCATATATCTGAAAGTTGTTAAGGTAGTATGAAATATGAATGTATAACCTGCAAAATTTTTAAATAAAATAAAATGTGAAAAAAATGATTTTTTTTTTTTTTTTAAATTTCTGCCTATTTTGGAAAACTAGCGTTGCGACTTATGTCTCATTTGATGTGGCTCAGCCACATTTATATGGACAATAACATTTCTTGAATTTGAAAAGGTCAGTCTCATTTAGTATGGCCAGATACAAAAGGAAACAAGTTGCAATACATTTACATATAATTATTTTTCAACACAAGCAATCAGTACACAGATTTAATTAATTTATCATCTTTGAGCTTTATCTCATCAATATGCCAGAATGTTAATACTTGTCAATTTGTCAGCGAGTGGAAACCACATAAATAATTCAATGTAAATGTAATTTAACACCAGCTCAATTCTATTTTAAGCAAGTTTCTCAGTTCATTAAAAATTTTAATGGCCAAGATCAATATTTTGTTTTGAGCACGGGAAATGTTAGAATACCTACATAAATTATTGTACATAAATGTACAATTATATAAATTTCATTTCAACCATATCATTTCAAGCATATTATTTTTTTCAGTTATACAAGCCAACTAAAATTTCTTGAACTGAAAAAGTTCAAGAGATTAATAATTGATTACTTATTTCAATTGCAATGATTAATGATAATAACAATAGAAGATAGATGGAGACATAATAATCCTTTTTTTGAGTCGTTTTTTAGTAAAATTAGCTGAAAAACTGGTTAGTTCTTTTACCATTTCTAATGCAAACAGTCCAGAAAGTTTAGCTGTTGGGTTTGGATTAGAATATTTTGGTGTGATACACTAAGGATAAGCCATAGATCTGAAGACTTGTTTCCAATGGGATCCAGCTTTATTTAAAATACTTCTAATAACCGTGACGTCTTTGTATTTTCTAACATCTTTAGTTTAAGTTAAAAAAAGCGTATAAATTATTGGAAGTAAGAGTAGTTTCGTTGCTCAAAAGAGGAATTACTTTTCCCAAAATTGATTGAATTTTATTGATAAAACAAATGAATACTTTTACCTGAAAACAAGATGGGCCAGGTTTCTTGGATGGAATTTCCAATTCATAACAAACGTTGAGGTCTGGAAGCAATGACGTAATTGTTTTCACAACTATTGCCTCAATTTTACCCCATAACTGGTCTGTGTTAACACCATTCGACTCCAACGTTCTAAACACACTTTTCATGGTCCGTTTACTGCCCCTATCAAGGTTATCAGTGTGAACGAAGTTCTTACTGTGTTTATTTAGAGAGTAATTAGTCAAGTGCATGTAAACTTGATTTAAATTTTTATTCGTTGGCTCTTGGTAATGCAATGTACAGAACCGCGCCATTCCTTCTTGACTTATATAGATACTGAGTGGGTTTAGAGATGCTAGGAGGACATAAACTCGCAAGTCAAATTTAGTTTTTTCCAGTAGTAATGGCCGTGCAATATACTCTTGGATGATCGATGTACGGACGTTAGCGTGTAAGGATAACGAATTCGGATCAGTGATTAAGTAGATGCCATCACCTTGGCTTCCTTCGCTCGGTTTAACAATGAACGTTGGTTTGTAGTCTGGGTTTTGATCTTTTTCTTTCATCACCTCTTGGTGAAATTTGTGGTACTCATCTGGAATAATCCAAGAAGTTGGGAAGAAGCTGAATTCTGATGGAAAAAGCTGTTTCATTTGGTATAGGAGTTTTGTGAGTTGCGATTTCCTTACCAGGCCAATCAATCCTAAAAAATAAATGAAATTGAAAATAAAATAGGATTGTAGAAAAGGAAAGCTAAACTGCAATGTTCTCAATATTTATACAATTCTCAATAATAATTTAAATCGTTCTTTTTGATATTCTAAGACAAGATCAGGGGATTGCAAAGCTCGCAGGATTGATTGCCTGATGCTCTACGTCCCCTGGGGGGGGGGGGGGGGTGGTCATTTTATTTTTTTTTTTTCTTGTCAAACTGAAATCCGGGAACACGGGCACCTCAAACTTGCAGACGTTCCAACCTCTGAGCTAAAAAATTCGGGAAATTTTCAAAGGGCGCCCTCTTCTTAAAATACTGTGCCTTCTACTGCGTTTTAAGATGGTAGAGCAAAAAAAAAAAACAGGTCAGGAAGATGTAAATTAGTGCCAATTACAATAAATTTAGAACGATTTACGCAATTTTGTATTTTCAAATGTACTGTATTTATTGACTAAATGTTATTCTAAGCCAAATTATGGTGCTAGAACATGTTTAAATTTTAACAGAAAATCGGAGGATTGCTTACCCTCCCTGTTAGGGCATTGACCTGTTGTCAGCGAATTCCTAGCACCACCACCTCATCCTGAGTGTTTCAAGAAAACTTTTGGTGGTTGTGACATGAAATCATATTTATATTAATGTCTAGATTTACTTGTTGTTGAGAAAATTATAAAGCTACTCTTTGTTGTAAAAAAAATATCTGTGTTACCCAAACCAATCGAACACAAACCTTTTTTACTCATAAACCCTGACTTTTTCAGAAGTCAAATTTTTTAGAAATTTAGTTTTAATCAATTATGAGTACTATGGCATCTGTATTACATTATACTTTTAGGTCACTTTTCATACAAGAAAGTGTCTTTCATGTACATTTTCTGAGATTAATGTTCTTTTAATTGTTTATTTTTCGATTGGTTTATTTGTGATTTTCTCAAAACATTGTTTCCATACATACTTTAAAAACTCCAAATGCTCATTGATCTACTTATTCAATGAATATCATTTAAAGTGCAGATTAAAGCTTGAAGGTACCAATAACTCGGTTTTGAACAATGAGACTCATTTTGAGTGACCTCACATTGTAAGATATTTATTAAAAAAATAGGAGTACAGTTAAACCTCCCGTAAGCGGACACCCTCGGGTCCGGGAAAAGTGTCCGCTTACGAGAATTCCGGCCGATAGAGGGCCAAAG
>JAOTQE010111043.1:0-13211 GCA_025631205.1 Nesometra sesokonis
TTTTACTTTGTTTTGTATTAACTTAGGCCTATTATTTTTATGAATAAGCTAGTTTTAATCACACCAATTTAACAACCACATTTACAACATACCTTTATATACTTTATTGGACATTTAGTCTCTGATGATTAGTGTCCTCAAATTGTGTGTAAATAATACTTTATTTTTATTTTCTGAAACCTTTTTGAGCCGCTCCACTATTTAAATTCTTTTCTTTCTTCAAAATTTTACTTTGTTTTGTATTAACTTAGGCCTATATTATTTTTATGAATAAGCTAGTTTTAATCACACAAATTTAACAACCACATTTACAACATACCTTTATATACAAAAATATTTAATGTGTACAGTCAATCTTCTTTTAGTTCCGATGCTTCTCCAACGTTTCAAGCCAAAGTTAGACTGATCTAGGCGACTTCTAAAGCCACATTAGATAGTCTCTCTTCATTTAGATTTCTATGAATTGATGTCTTGATCGAAGCAAGAAACCCTGCTTTACACGCCCAGTACCGTTTGGTATCCGAGCCAGTTGGGAAGCGAATTATGAGTTTTGAGAAAACTCTATTAAAAAAGTGCTTCAGTATATATTGACTAAGCATCGCCATTTTAAATTGCATTTTGAAAAACATTTTTTTGACGATGTATCTGGAAATTGTTAAAATAGTAAGAAAGTTGGATGTTTAAACTATGTTTTTTAAGATAACAAAATATTGACAATTTTGACGATTGTCTTGTGTCTGCTTATTGTGGAAAACAAGCTTTGCGACATGCCTCCTTTGGCACCGAACCAAGGTCAAATCACTCTGCTGCGTATGTAGTTCATTTTTATAGCCGATAATAGTGTATTGTTGATTGGATATGTTTTATATTTTCTATTTTTCTGATAAAACTACCCAACCAATAATACCAAGTTTTATATCAGATTCAAGGCCAGTACTATCAACAAAGAAAGAGAGGGAGTAATAACCGAACTTCAAACAGCTAAAAAACTAACATCTCAAAAAATTCTAAATCGGCCCGAGGAGCTGTTAAAAATCGCAGTTTTCCAATGAACCTATAGGGGATTTTAGAAGAAAGTTATTTTTCACAGATAGGTAAAATAATAATTTTTATAACATAATCCGTTTGTGCCATTACATGAAAATCATAAATATAGTACTTAAATTGTAATAATATTTCCCAAAAATTCATGTTTTTCTAATGGGTAAGGCGACCTTGGAGATGATACGTTTCCATATGCTACCACAAAATGAGTAGGTCTATTATTTTGGTGGTGGAACAAGTCTTCTCTGATAAGGACTATAAACCATGTGCTCAATGTACACAATAGGCTCATGTCGACTATAAAGAACCCACTACATCTTTCAACTGCTTGCTACTTACCCCGTCTGAGGGGAAAGTTGCATCATTTCAAAATATGTTCAACATTCAACATTAAAATGAAACTTATAAGCTATGATTTGACTTATATCAATTATTTTAGTTTAATTGTAATTAGTTTAGTCGACATTACTTATTAGAATTCGTATAAAATTGATCAACCAGTCTCGCTATCGCCTGTATCATGTAGATCACTGTAAAAAGCGTTATCGACCTATTTTTTACATATTCTCTTAACTACATTTCAAACTGAAATTACTTAATACAAGCATGATTCCCATCCCCCAAGTAGCATTAGTAATGCACACAAAATAATGAAAACTTATAGTGGATCTATTCTGTCATTCTTTTGCTACAACCACCCTCCTACTTCTACTTTTGGAGTGTTTTTTTTTTGGTTGGCTTTACCTACCCGAAGAACCTGAACCTAAATTACTCCCACAAAAGAAAAAAAAAGAAAAGTTACCTACATCAATTAGTTTAGTTTTAATTATAGTTAGTTGACATCACTTATTCGAAATATTATTAAAAGAAGTAAACAATTGATGCAACCATGTCCCGCTATTCCCTACGAGGCGTTACAGTATATAAATCGACCTAGGCCTACATTACATTACATATTATCTTATATACATTTACAACAGCAATTACTTAATAAAAACATGCTTCCCATCCCCAAATAGCATTATCAATGCATACAGAGCCAAAATAAGAAAAACTTATAGTGGACCTGTTCTGTAATTTTATTGCTACAACCACCCTACTACTTCTACTCTTGGAGATTTTTTTTGAAGGTCGGCTTTACCAACCTGCACCTGAACCTAAAATACAATCACAAAAGAAAAAAAAAATGAAAAGTTGTAAGATTATCATCGAGTTATTTTTGCCAATTTATTGACGTCGTACCAGCAATTAGGTCAGTTATGCTAACTTATAACAAAAACAAAACATACCTTAATCATTGGCAATATTATGTAGGCCAATCTGTTAATGATGTTCATGGCCAACATCAAAATAATTTTATTCATCTTATTAAATGTCAATCATTTCTTAGATTCATAGTATTTCCTTATTATCCAATCCGAAAAACATTAATGTCGATATCTTATTAATGCAACATGAAGCTTACTAAGAAAAAAAAAAAGAAAACAATGACAATTTTGTTAAAATGTAAGCCAATCACTAATCGTTCAAATGCTTGTTCATGCTTTTATTTGGGCCTCAAATTAATGACTGCCCTTTATGCACGTTTAGATGAAAACTTTGTATATAATTTTCATTCTATTTTAATCCAATTTCCGTCGTTCACATGTGTTGAAGCGAGTGATAATGCTTGCTACCGATCCGTAAGGATTTTGATTATTTCCGTTTAAATCCGTGGCTATACTAGCAGTATATAAGAATTGTCGAGCAGTTTGAATTTTAACACCGAGAGATAAAGTATTCACGACTATTCTACAGAATTGATACATACGCTTAAAAGGTATGTCTATTTTATTTTTATATATTCATTAACATTTGTATCTTTATTATGGCTATATGTTCCACTTTGTATTACTCGATTTCATGATGTTTAAATCTTCAGTGTACAATATAAATTAATTCAATTGAGTACTAAGGAAATTGTTGATGTTGATATGTCAGTTAATGAGACATTTGAAAGTTTTTGTATAATTATTTGAGTTTTTCAATTTTACGTTACGAATTCTATCAAACACACCATTTTCGAATGTTTGTTTACCAATGTTTGACAAGTTAAAACCATATCAATACTTACTGTTACTTTCAATTTGTGTTACTATACTTATAAAACCGAGTAGGTCTACAAAAGGTTTATGTTATATTCGTATCATTATTAAGACGATTCTCCATATGTAGTATGTATAATTCAATACTATCATTAATAATATTAGTGAACTATCTAACTAATGAACTTTAATTCTATCAAGTAAGTTAAGGTCATACAGAGAGACAGTAAAAATAAACTACGTTATAGGCCTGGAATTAATTTGAATAGGAAAGTTTATATTAAATAATGACTTAAAACAGATGAATTTAGTAATTGCTATATTAACAAAGCATATAAAGAAGGAGTTATAGGAGGAATAGCTATGCTGAGGATGTCTCGTTATTAGTCAGCCTTCCTGATAGCTAGATGTCTGAACATAATTTATAAAAATTTGCTATAATATAAATAGACCTAGGTTTAAAGAAAAATAAATATTGTCATCGTAGTATAAATGGTTACAGAATGATTATATTGATGATTGTGATGGATGACGATGGTGATGATGGTGATGATGATGATGATGGTGATGATGATGATGATGAAGATGATGAGGATGATGATGATGATGATGATGATGGTGATGATGAGGATGATGATGATGATGATGATGGTGATGATGATATGATGATGATGATATGATTATGATGGTATGATGATAATGATGATGATGATGATGATGATGAAGATGATGAGGATGATGATGATGATGATGATGGTGATATGATGATGATGATATGATGATGATGATATGATAATAATGATGATAATGATGATGATGATGATGATGAAGATGGTGATGATGATGATGATGGTGATGATGATTGATGATAATGATAATGGATGATTATGATAATGATGATGATGATGATGATGATGAAGATGATGATGGTGATGATGATGGCAATGACGTGAAGATGACGTTGAAGTTTACTTTAGACCTAGCAAATTGACTTCGTGTAGGTGGTCAACATGACGTATGTAGTTGTGAGCTACTGAACGTTTCGACCAACTTACTTCGATCGTCTTTAACAGTGCCTGGGGTATCAAATTATACAACGATCGAACGTAGAGTAGCTCACAACTACATACGTTGTGTAAAAAGAACGTTTACATTGCCAACCTAACTGCATGTTTTCCTGTTTACAAACTATCGTGACGTCAGCGCTACATACTTGCATGCACTAGTACGTACTAAGAAAACGGCCTTAGCAGGGTCACTTGTACACCTAGGGAACGTTTAGAGAAAGCGATTTTTTCACTGGTCTCTAAATGAACATAATATCATTATAAAAACAAAAAAAAAAACGGATTTATTAATTTATCAAAACTGCCACTGGCGTATATAGTTTTTATATATATTTATTTATAATAGTGTACTATTACCGTATTATTTATTTTATAGATGGGGAAATTGTTAGCTATCGCTGCATTGGTTTGTATCATAGCTGTTGTAGAATCCAAATGTAAGTATCCTACTAAAACAGTATCAATCTCGTGGGCCCGGTGAAGGAGAATTAAGTTTATAATCGGGGAATAATAATTACTCATTAATTTACACATCCTAGGAGTAAGTGCGTGTGAACGGTCAAATATGATGACGCATCACGATATGGTTTTTGATTTTTACAAAAAACGTATTTGGCTCAATTTTCAACTTCCTTTTATTAACAAACGAATGAGCATTCCTGATGCATGTTATGGTAACACCACCATGTTGTCGCACATGACGTTAAGATTATTACAATATGGCCAATAAGCCATTTCACGGTTTCAACTGCGCATGTGCAGATTAAGATCAAGTAGAAAACGACGATAAGAGCCGCGCGTCGTTTCATTACTTGACCTTGGTAACGCACATGCGCAGTTGAAACCGTGAAATGGCGTATTGAAAATTATTTATCTTGGTATGCCTGTTGTATAAATGGTACATTATGTTAACAAAACACGTCTAAAGTAAGATATTGATGAGGTCCTTTCCAATCTACAAATAAGTGTTAAGTATTGTATTGACAACTGAAAAATGACAAAATGAATAGAAAATAACTGGCTTATTTTGAAGAAATTTTGTATTAAAACATAATTACCTCAACTTGTGCAACAGTATATGCTAAAAATGAATTAAAAACTACAACAAGTTTTGGTCATTTTTCAGCGTTAAAATCTTATTAAAACATTTTCCTAAGTCCTTACCTGTGAAGTTACTCTAAAATCAGCAATTAAAAAAATTTGTTATTTTTAATTGAAATATCTTTAAATTTTTATCGTCGTAATCCATACATAAGCACGTATAACAATCCATCTACTATGGGACGCCATTGGTACCAGATCATTTTGTATGAAAATTTAGCAGAATCGAATGGTATTTGATATTTGATATTTTACTTGATATATCAATATTACGACCTAAGGCCACAGCATGTATCTTGTAGATTTTTTTGATTTTTTTCACAAGACAATTCTAGATAATTGTATGGCTATATGTATTTTTTATGGGAAATGCAACGCCATCGTAGCGTTTTAGGTTTGTTGCTGAAACCATAATATTATCAAAATAAAATTTAAGACAAAAACATGTTATATTTGTGAACAATATGTAAAAACAAGTAAAATTCCAACATATATCACGTAGATTAAAGGGAAATAATGTGAATTTTGTCTATCATATGCTAGTAAACCGTGTTAATTTCAAGTTAGAAGTCGGGTCCGGGTTTCAGGAGTGGGACCTTAACAGATATAAGTCCAGAAAATTCAACGCAATATAAAACGGCTGTTAAATACAACACCAAAACCGCCGAATCATCCCAAGACAAAAATATGAGTAAAATAGTAGGATGTCGTGACAAAACCACAAGTTGTATGGAAAATTGAAAATTTAGTTATTCTTGAGATCATATTACACTTTTCACAAGCTTTAAAGAATTAACAAAATCGGACATCTATAACTGGATTACTGGACAAAATATATACAAATGTCCTTAAATGTATTAGCCAGGTAAAAATCTAGAGCATTATTATGCATTATTATCATTACAGGAAATGACGTCATTTTGCTCTTAGGACAAGTTTTATAACGGCAATATTTCTTCTGCTGACATTGACAATATATTAATTATGGCCTTTATGAACATATAATTAGAAATTCGAGATATAGTACTGAAAATGTGTATCTTGCACATTATGAAATGCCAATGTTGAAGTAGCTGGGGCATTCTGACGTGGTAACATTATTGCATTCTGTTTGGTGTTGTAGGTGAATAATTTGGCACATAATGTAATGTGCAACCAATTTAATGGACGATTTAGAGACATGATTTCAAGTTTCAAATCATTAATTGCAACATTTCAACAACTGAGTATCGCAATTCATTGATTTGCTTATAGACCAATCCGAGAAGAATGGCGCCCTCTATTGTCGCCGCCATTGCTGGGGAACTTAATTTCCCATCCCAAAGCAAAATATACTTATCTTGTATGTGTTATGTTCGAAGATCAAAATAACATTGAATGCATGACGATCCGTGGTAGGCCTTATCACACCATGTCGTCATAATCGTCGCTGACGGTTTTGGGAAATTTAAGTTCCCCAGCAATGGCAGCGACAATAGAGGGCACCATTCTTCTCGGATTGGTCTATAAATACCGGTCATTATTTTGTTTAGATTCTCTTAGCAGAAATGTAGTAGGCCAACACCATTCGGCACTGTTGATGTGTTAGAATTTTCCGATTTCGATTCTTTATTGGCATATTTAACAAGTGAATAAGTAGGATATGTTTATATTATTTCTCCTGTTTTATTCAGCGATCAAAGATCATTGTCATTGGTGCACAACGAGTCACAAAAAATGAACTATGGGAAGCATTTAGATGAGACACCACATACACCAGTAGATACTACAAGTAATTTGGGTAACAACAAAACGCCAAAAAATCGGACAGCAAAACCAAAAAATACTGAACACCCCATTGAAAATTATTTTCAAAATGACATAGCATTACATGATTTTATACAACATGTAAATTCAACAACAGCTATTATTTTAGAACCTAATGAAGTTGGTGTCGACGTACAATTAAGTAATAGGAATTTAATCGAACACAAATATTGTTGTCGTGATAATAAATCTAAAAGTAAAACAAAAGAGGCAGATACACAAAAAACAAAACATTGGTCCACGTATTTCAGTCCCTTTTTAAAAGACAACTTTTTTTTTTATTTTTCTGTTGTTTAGTTGCTTATTTCTCAATAACTCTCTATGCGACAACCTGGTGGTTTTCCATGACTAGCCTCCATTATATTTTGATTGTTACAATAGCACTTTGTAGCTAGAGGGGGGACCATTACAGTCCCCTACCCTTATTTAATATCTTGGATCATAACCTCCAAATAGAAAATAGGAGGTGACAAATTTCGTTAAAATGATGTAAAAGTTTATAATATTTTTATTATAATATTTTTATTATGTTATAGTTTCTTGTGACAAGACATGTTCACGACGTAGGGTCAGGATTTGTGATCAAAACGGTGTTCGTTATCGAAACCTTTGTGAGTTTCAAAAGGCGAAGAAATGTGCTGGTGGCGACCCAAGGCTAATCAAGAATAATTGCGATAAATTCGGTAAATATACAAGACTGACATTTTAATAGGATGCGCCCCTTTCTCTAAGGGACAGACAGACCACTGACTAGTTAAATTATCAACATAAAATACATGGATGCACCTGCACAACTTCATTTTGAGTATTTTTGTTTATGTAGTATTATGCTTATTTCAGTTACATTTATCTAGACTTATATGTTATATTCTTGTGTGTGAAGATGTAATCAAAAATAACTATTAGAACAACAGAAAATAGTATATAAACATAATAGATATTGATCAAAAAAGGGACCGACAGACACTACGAGTTACCAATTCGTGGCGCTGTAGCTTGGTGGTTAGCATGTCTGCCTTTCAATCTCGAGGTCCTGGGTTCAAACCTGGCCGAACGCTAGATGGGTTTCCACGACATAACAACGCCACTCCCTAAACCTCTTAATGAGACTTGGTTTATAAAGCATGGCTTAGATCTCATCCTGTAAGTGGCGAGTTAACTTGCTGTTGGATGTGACACGAAATAAATAAAACAATTAACCATTTGGATAACTGAAACACATTACTAAAACTCACTTGTAGAGGCATAGGCTTATTAAACATAATGTGGCCCGACCGACTATATCAACCGACCGAGTGAAATACAGAGATGATTACACGCATCCAAAAAGTATGTATTATGCGATTATTTCATTTAACACAGTTAACTTATTTCAATTTTTTAACAGTCATTTAGAATCAAGCCAAGTCTAGACATATCTTAGTTTCGGTTTTATTTTCTATATTGGATAAGAATAGAATTTGGGACTGTTATGAATAGTTTTCCTTTATTGTTCGTATTGTTTGTACAGTCAACATTCTTTGATTCTTGCGCACTTGTCACAAAATATGACTGATTACAACAGGTCAATAATTAAAGATTTAGTAATTATTAAAATTAAATTCACTGTACGTAATTGAAAACATTACTTAATATTTGACCTGACGTTTCTGTAAGTACGCTGTACGTTCCAGTGAGTACATATAGGCTACGTTTCTACGAGTACGTTTTACATGTAGGCTACCTTATGCATTACGTTGTACGTTTCTGCCAGTACGAAAGTACAACTTATTACAACAGGTCGATAATTGGAGATTTTTTCATTTATTAAACTTAAAACCACTTAACGTAATTGAAAAAATACTTGATATTTGACCTGACGTTTCTGTAAGTACACTGTACGTTCCTGTGAGTGCATAGGCTACGTTTCTACGAGTACGTTGTACATGTAGGCTACGTTTATGTAGTACGTTGTACGTTTCTGCCAGTACGACGTCTATGTAATACATTATACTGTACATAGTATGTTTCTGTAAGTACGTTTACGTTCATGTGAGTACGTTTTACGTTTCTGCGAGTACTTTGTACGTTTAATTTTCTGTGGGTAGGTTTTACGTTTCTTACCTTTACCTTCTTGTGAGTACGATGTATGTTCCTGTAATTGTAGGTTTCTGTGAGTACGCCGTAATATTCTATGAGTACGGAACGTTTGCAACTGCACGTTTGTCAATTGTCTTCCACAACATTTAGTATATTAGACAAATTATTTTGTATAACTTATAACTTGCTTTTACTTTTTCTTTGTAATTACGAAAGTCCTACGATGAACAAGTATAATCAAACTAGTGCTTTTAACTTTATGTAAAAAATACATAAAAGAAAAAATATTTTATATTAGTTTATCAAAACTTCTCACTTAAAACCTTTAATGTTTACAAAAATCTAGGCCAAGGAGAAGATCAACTATGCTGCAAAACCAGAATAAATATGGCTATTGGCCAGTTTAAATGTCATCAATAATGACAGCTATGTAATTCCACAGTTTATGTCGGTCAATGACGTAATAAATAGAACGTGTGTGAATTCCTCTTTTTGTCGTGTATTGTATTTTTTGAAGGGCACGGATCGTTTCTTATAATATACAATTAAATTTAATTTTAGTTTGTTTAATTTGTAAACAGAAAACCTTAAGAAAGGATTTTAATTCGTTCCACTAAGATTTGGCTCGTGAAGTGAGTATTAAACGATGATGCAATTGGCCAAACAAATCTTTGTATATTTTGTTCTTCCTTATTAAGCCCTTGAAATGACTAAGTATCTGTCACAAGATAAGAGGGAGGGTTTCTCCCAGTAAAAATACAAACACAAGACCTGATGCGTCATAGTTCCTCTAATAATGACATGTTAACCCCTCTATAACATTATCTTGAAAATGTGGAGATGTAAATCTTACCAAATTAAAAAAAAAACAAGCATGTGACGTATCCGTTTTAGGTGTTATACCTAAAAATCAGATAATTGAAATATTTCTTTCTGATACAGTAATCGAAAGTCATGACATCCTGCAAAATTTTACGGTTAGCGGCGCGTGAACGACCAAGGCACTTCATGTTGAGACCAAAGTTGAAATCTTCTCTTATGGATGGGCCACGATCGCACAGCCTCGGATCCGAAAATTATGCTTTGGGGGTTGCCAGCACCTGGCCCAGATTTTGTCTTCCCGAATCACCTACTGTCCATTTCAATTTGACAAGCAGAAAACATTATATAACCCCTAGATCGTCAGCGAGCCTCTACAACCCCTGTGTCTCCACCCCAGAACCTATTAACGTTTTAGGTTCGATCGGTACATCGATTACACGTGAACGCTTCATTATAGTCACTTCGTTTTAATTTCAGAACAGAGTGCTCGAAATCGTCAAGCAAATAATGTAAACTGTGCATTGTCATCAAGTGAAGAGTTACCGTCAGGATGTTACAGACAAAAGAATAGGAAGCCTATGCAAGGTAAGGCTCTACAAAAAATATCTGTCAGGAAACTTCATCTTCAGGTGAATTTCGCTATTCGCTTGTTGCTGAGACGCCTTACCGTTACCACATAACACCCACTCTTCGTGGACATCGTATTGCGTTTAAGTTACTACTGTTTGCTTATAAATCTTTTCATTCTCAGTCTTCTATTTACATATCCATCATAATTCAACAAGGTTCTTCTACTTGTTCTCGTATTCTCAGATCTACTTCTAATCATACTATTTTTTATATTTCACCGTCTGATGATCTGTGGTGAAAGATCCTTCATGGTTGCTGGCACTAGGCTTTGGAATCTTCTTCCTGTTACTGTCCGCGAGTCTCCTTCTCTGTCAAATTTCAAAGACTAGAGAGGCCCAAACCCACTTATTCAGATCATTACCCTCGCCCCAATGAAGTGGGGAGAGGGTATTGCAATGAGCGGCGTCTGTCTGTCTGTCTATGTGTGTCTGTCTGCATCCGTATCTCAAAAACTATTGGGCCGATTTACTTTACTACTTTTAAACAACGTCAGAACCACCCGTATCTAGGTCCTCTCGAGGTTTGGTGCTGGTCTGCCTTACCACATAAATTCTGGATTCTAATCTATATGATTTTGTGTCTACTGCCCTCACTTAAGTGACAGAAAATAAAAATTCAAACACAGCAACTTGGAAATTTGGGTCGGGTGGCAGGGATTGTTGTTTGCTCCAGTTAATTTATATTCATTGATTCACCTTATATTTAAGTATTGGATAACTTTAGGCATTTCTTACAATTTTAAGGATAATTATGTATTGTGGACAATTCTTAAAATATCAAAGTTAAACGGAATGTAGACCACGATTTTGTAAATTTTGATTTGGTCTGGATTGGTCAACACATTTTAGGCCTAATTTGGAGTTATTTTAACGATTTATTAATAATTGATTATACAAGAAATAGCCTAAAAGTATTTTTTTTACTGTTGTATTCATTTTAGCAAAATATATCCTATAACTAAATAAAAATTGACACGTATTTAACAGAGGCGCAGACAGCGAGCAAAAAAGAAAACGGAAACCACTGTCATCATGATATAGCATGACATAACAGATTGAGGGCAATTTGTGATCTGGCATGGGTTGCGCAATGCAAAACTCAAAGAGGCCTAGTTAAGTTGTTTTATTAGTTTTTAGAACAATATGATACCCATAAGTGTAGGCCTGACATGGGGATAATAAATGCAAGTGATATCAAGTAATGTACCTTGAGGAGACTCCGTCTGTGTGTGTGTTTCTACTTGTGTGTATCTGCATCCATCTAAAAAACATTGAACCGATTTACATTCAAAGTTCAGAGAACCGTCAGTGGTTATGCCAACTCATATGTTGGCATAAAGTTCATGAAGTGATCATTGGGGTAAATACCTAAAATAAGTTAAAACGACTACATTAATGGAATTAAACTTTGTCATTAAAAACCACTGATACCTCCTGGGGTAGTCAAGGGTCAATTTGAGGTCATTAGGATCAAACATTCAAAATGGGCGAATTGAGCTCATATTGATCAGGAATAATCCCTGGGACCTTATAAAAACATGGGCGTAGGCAGTGGGGTGGGAGCTTTGGGGCTTAAGCTCCCCCTCCCCATTTTTCAAAATATAAAAAAATAATGCTAAATTTTGTAAATATTTCTCCAAAATGCTCTATCAAAGTGCCATTTCCAGTTTTCCGGGTTCTAAATTTCAAAATTTTCTCGCCTCAGCCCCAACCATGGGTAGGGCTGCGGCAAAATTTGGACTTTAACTGATGAAGCCCCCTCCTCCCCACAATTTTGCAAACGTGCCTGCCCCTGAAAAATAAATAAACATTCACACTAAATGTCAAGTAGGGGTTATGTCAGATAGAACGAAATAGGCGAGTGTGCAATTTTTAACGGTCGTCTTGTTGTATTTCAATATACAGGTTTCACCGAAGCGCCAATGCCAACGACAAGACGACTACCACCAACTACCAATAACTGCGATGAAAACTGCCCTCTAGTGTTCAACCCAGTTTGTGGTAGCAACGGAATTACATACCCATCCGAGTGCGTTCTCAATGCCCTGGATTGCACGAATGAAAGAGAGGCGATTTTAAATGGGACGCCATACGTGAAAATTGTAGCCGTTTCTGCAGGGCAATGTCCTACTAATAAACCTAGAACTACTAGAATGTTAGGATAAACTATTTTAAGTGTAAGCAGCTACAATCACGGGACAGTTGTTGCTATTTTTTAGGGATTATGATAAGTAGTTGCATTATAATTTAATGTTAGCCTTCGTTGTCTCGGATGTCATATCCAATAGTGCACATACTATATTCAGTTAAACAGGAGTAAAGAACTTTAAATTGTTTGATGAGACCGTTAAGTTTATGGAAGGTCATAGTTGACATATAGTTATTTAATGTTTTGATTGGAGCCATTTTCGACCCTATAAATAATGTAGTGCAGTACTTACAAACGCAAATTTTCGATCCGTCTGAATCTTCTTCAGACAGTAACGGGTACGCCTGAAGAGAATCCAGACGGATCGAAAATTTGCGTTTGTAAGTACTGCACTACATTATTTATAGGGTCGAAATGGCTCCAATCAAAA
>JAOTQE010111054.1:0-13211 GCA_025631205.1 Nesometra sesokonis
TCTGGATTAAAACTATGGGTCCCTCAGTGACTGCAAAAGTACTATTTGCAGTCACTTTGGGACCCATAGTTTTAACCAGAGCTTTTCATCTTAGTATATATTTGTATATTATTTGCGAACATAGATAGTCATAGCAACCGTCTACGACGGGTGTAGAACAGCACATTGTATTGCATTATAGTGCTAGTCCTAGTCGCTAGGAGAACGTTAGCCACGAGGAAGACGCCCTTCATGTTGAGCACTTTTCAGGTGTAGTACGATGTCTGATATTGGTCTATTAAATAAAAATTTCAACCGATGTGACGAATTACATTGCGTTGCAGATAACGGTATTCTGAATTTATAGCGCATATAAAACGCACACGCGCGCGAAATTGGTGGAATTAAATACGTAAATGCGTAGTCTATATTGTCCACTAAACATGTGCCAAGTTTCGTGGCAACTAATTCAGTGGTTTATGAGCTTTTCGCTTACCGTTCTTCATAGTAGAATACTTTATAGTACGATGCAGTGATTACAATTTTTGAAATATGCACAAACACAAGAAGGGCATCTTACAGTTGGCATGGTGATGTCTATTAGAGTAAAAAACACAATCCGCCCTCAGGTTTGTTATGATTTCATTATTTGAAGTATATGTCTTAGGTCGAGAGTATCCTCAAATTGCCTACATTAGAAATAGAATTGAACGAAACATTAAATGTCGATGAACGTCTTAAAGGAGTATTCATGACTCCTTCTTTTGTGAGATAGAATAACGATAAAATCCATTCTAAATGCGAAAAACCTTGTTAATTGACCAACATTGTTTTACTTTATGGTATTTCGTAATAATTACTATCATAATATCTTATCGTTAACAAATTATAGATCAGCATATATTCAGATAGAAGATTTATTTCGAATATATTCGATTACTTATTTGAATGATTTCAGGAGGTCAATGACAGTTATCAGCAATTACCGTTAAGTGTCCTACGTAATATATCTTTAAAATCAGACTAAATTTCATGATTTCATTGAACTCAATACAAGATAGCTGTTATAGATCTTTGATATTTTGGGTTTATCTTGCTATGAATTGATCCATTGGTCGTCCGGTATGGAATGATGTAACTACTGATTCTACTTATTATACTCTTCAAACAGTATCTTCAACGTAGACTAAATTGCATTATTTTATTGAACTCAAGGAATAGAGATTTATTGTGGGTTTAGTTTACTTTGGGTCTATCTACGTGTCTTGGTGGTTGCCATTCCGGTTACTGATGTAAGCCTTAACTAGCTTACGTTTATTATCTTCAAATACATACTAAATTTTCTGATTTCATTGAGCGGCTTTGAGATTTGATATTTTGCGTTTAGTTTTTATTGATCGTTGTGATTCCGGCTCGGAATCATGTAATTACGTACTATATCTTAATAAAGACTAACATTCATGATTTCTTTGACCTCTGCAATACTGCCGCAATTTGGAGAATGACATCCACTTTTGGGATTTTGAGATTTTTGATTCTAGGATGTAATCTATCACGTGGAAAAATCTTATACCCCCAAAGTGCCGAGACATTCGAAATATGATATTTAAGCATTATGTAGCTACGTTTTACTCAATATCTCAAAACTAGGATAGGGTTTTGGAGATAATACCTCCTTAAATTTTTTGACAGAATAGATCTATACATTGGAGTTTCTGTTAATGTGGAGTAATCTACATAGTGACAGATCCAAGCGATGAGACATAAGTCGCACATCTAGTTTTCATAAAAAAACAGAAAGGTGTCATTAAAAAAAGTTATTTTAATTCAAAAGCATAAAATTTAAATATTCAATTTTCATACCACATTAACAATTTTCAGATAGTGATCAGGAAATGCCAAAAAATACAATATAAAATGAGCCTCGATGCATACTGATAATTAATTTTAAAATACAGTTTTCTCAAAACTTACATTCTTAATGTTCGAAATTTGATTGTTCATGACTTCGCAAGAAAACGTCATATAAAACTGCTTTTTTTGTATGTTAAAGATAAGCCTAACGTGTAGTTTTATAATTTGCAAATAACTGAATATTTTATGTTTACTTGCACCTCAGTTGGTTTTGCTCTGCCATATACCTTGGTAATTGGTGTCTTTGTATCATTTTGGCTCGGAATGATGTTATACAAATATTATACTGAGATGAAAAGTTCTGGTTAAAACTATGGGTCCCGAGTGACTGCAAAAGTACTATTTGCTGGAGGGTGCAGCTCCGAAGCAAATAGTACTTTTGCCGTCACTGAGGGACCTATAGTTTTATTTCAAAGCCTTTAATCTCAGTATATATTTGTTTTATATAGGCCTACTGGATTCATACATTCTTGTCTATTGATTGGTTTGAATATTGGATTTTAAACTTACCTAGGCCTAATCATACAATTGTGAAATAAAGGTTAGTATGTAGATGGAAGAAATCTTGGTCCTGGAAGATAACATCTTGTTTTGGGCAAAGCCTGGAGAGAAGAACAAAACTACATTAACGACAACTCAATTGGCAATAGGCAGTAGGCCTAATATGATATGGTGAAAAATGAAAAAAAATTACATGAAACGAATATTAATAATAATATCAAGTAAAAAGATAGATAAAATTAATAAATTAATTAATCAAACCGGTCAATTAATCAATCAAACCAATCAATCAATTAATCATTCATTGATAACAGTCATTCCCTCTTGATTTTGTGCATTTTGTTTGCTTCTAGTCGACCTACGTATGTTCTGGATCTGAATTTTGTTACTACACAATAAATCTTCAAAATACAAACTAAACTAATTTCCATGGTTTCTTTAAACGAGATGTAAGTGTTTCAGACATGTTAGGTTTATTTTGTATGTCTTAATCGTTGTCTTTCCGATAATGTAAAATTATACGTAGAGTTGTATCTTCGCTAAACAGCACAAATTCATGATTTCATTTAATTCTAGTAAAATAATATTTTATTATGAATTCTTGAGTCAATCCGAATCTATAAGTCGTTATTATTCCAGCTTGGAATGATGTAACTACAACTTCAAACAGACTAAATTTCATGATTTCATTGAACTCTAGCAATCAATCTATTTGACATTTTAGGGTTCTATTGCCTTGAGTTGATCCACGTGTATTAGTAGTTGTCATTCCAGCTCTGATTAATACAATAATTAATGATCTCAATTCTTGTAATTCTCTGATTCCAATTAATCTCTCCAATTCAACTTTATTCTTTCCTTTTCCAAGTCGATGATATCATGGTGATTAGGTTGCAGAACGTAAGTTTATATTCTTTATATAAGATCAATATAAATTTGTACTTCAATTTAAACGAAGCCAATATTAACAAAAATAACAAATCAGTACGTAAAATAATTAGAGCTTTTGGTCAGAAAAAAAAGACATAGTCTGTCTCTGGTAAAAGCAAAATTAACGAGGTTGTAGAATTTTAATTGTTCCCAAGCATGTGTTGCAATCGGTTGCTTAATAGTACTGTAATCAACTCAATGATTTCATTAACCCCACAAAACAATAGCTGGTAAATAGAAAACCAAGGAATATATTTATTTTATTTCATTTCATTTAAATCCAACAGCTATTGACAATAACAGGATATCTTAAAATATTATACATAGTAAAATACATAAAACAAATAATACAACTGGTACAATAAAAACATCTACACTACAAATCTTTTGAAATATTTCAATAAAACAATCAGTAAAAAACAAACGTATTTTGAACGACAAACTTTGTTTCAGAATGTGGAAATACTGTTAGAAATAATTGTGTTACCATTACGTAGGATAGAATTATACTGATTAGAAGGTCTGTGGATAAAACCATTTTTGGTAGCATTAACTCGACTATGGCACAGAATAGGTCAGTGTTACGAGAATTTGGTCATCGAATTTTCGATGACCAAAAGAGGAAAAAAGGACAAAAGAGGACAAACAAAAAGACAAAAGAGGACAAGAAGAAAGCGAATTAAACCATTTAAAAAAAAAACCCACATCAGATAGACCCCTTCTAGTGTGAAGTGGTAAACGAGAAATATGATCACCAGCGTTGTTATAATGATGATAAAACAAAAATGTATCTAACAATAGATAAAGATGGAGTTTGGTATTTACTATCAAGCTCTTCACAGTGGCGCAAAAATATGCCCAACATCCTATTACCTTTGATGACAATATAATTGACATCTCTGTTAAAGTTTTTTTTTTTAGCTTAGAATCGATAGAAATGCCTAAGTCTTTTTGAACATTAACTTTCTCAATTATTGCATCATTAATATTTCAATCGTAGTTAAGTATGATTTTCTTAAGAAATAAGGTAAGAATCTGACAATTCTTCTGATTATGAGACCAATTAATCAACCTTTCCAGGTCCTGCTGTAATAAATATGAATCATTGAAGTTGTTAACAGTCCGATATAGCTTTAAATTGTGGGCAAATAAAAGGCAGCGTGAACATTTAAAAATATCAGTATCATTATAAAACATTGTGAACATCAAAGACCCCAATTTGTGCCTCAAGGAATTTTGGGTGTGACAGGTAGCCAAATAGCGGTACAACCATTGTAAGTTACACGTTGAAAATGATTCTTCAGGTAACTTTTAATCTATAAGAGAATGTCAAATGTCTTGACTTTGTACACCAGCAGTTCGTTACAAACCTTGTCGAACGCTGTTGAATATACAGTGTACACATCATACTGACTTTTGTCATCAAATGCTTGATAAGGAACGGACAACATCATCACAAGGTTTGTCTGTCACAACCTGCCGGTACAAAGCCTGCTAAAGGATCGAAAGAACAGGAGTAATATGAGAAGAAATAATATGAAAGAAATCATTTTTTTTTACAAATTTCGAGAAAAAGTAGGAAGTAAATAAAAAGGCCGATAATTCTCAACTGAGGTTCGTAATCCCGCTTTGAAAATTGGGCAGATATTACTACGCTTCCATTCAGAGGGGAAAACACCAGGAGTCAGTCAAAGTTGGAAGATATAAGAAATAGGAATAGAAAGAGATTTGGCACAATATTTGAGGACCTTGTTACTTAACCTGTCGCAGCCGGAGGCCTTATGAGGATCAACACATGCAAGATGTTTTTTACGCGATTCTAATCAATGAAAATATTTTAAAGTGCACCTCTTGAGTATTCAGGAAGATCTGAAAAGATTCGAACCAGGTTGGTTACCGTTTCTTTGGGGTAATAGTTGGAACCACATATTTAATAGCCCTCAAAACAAAATTACAAAAACATCAAGACATTCGCTAACATCATCATAGCATCGTAAAACATCCAAGGTATACGGATAAAAATATTGCAGATATCAGAACAAGTTTTAGAAAATCTAAAATAGTTCTCCGATAATGTTTCTGTTTGGAACAGGAGTCAAAAGTCAAATTTAATTATGCGGAGAATCATGGTCTGAATAAGAAAACCAGCAGAAGCTTACTTGCTTACTTACTTACTTTTGCCTCTTAGCTGTTTGAGGTTGTATGGGCACCACTGATGAGCTGATGACCTTCCTCCATCCGTCTCTGTTCTCCACCATTCTCAGGGTCTTAGTGAGGGGTAATTTCGACCATTTTCGTGATGTTATCATTCCAACGGTTCTTTGGTCTTTCTCGTCTCCTTCCGCCTGGTACTGTTCTCTGCATGATGGTTTTTGCGAGTCCGGAAGATCGTATAACATGACCATACCATCTCATTTTTCTGGACTTAACGATAGAGACGAGATCGTCATGTGGCCCAATGGCTGCTGAGACCCGATTCCGAACTTCTTCATTTCTTATTCGATCTTTGAAGGAGATATTGAAGATCTTTCTGGAGACGCATTACAATTAAATTTAAATTTACTGTTATAAGGTACAAGATCTAAAAATAATATTATTACCACGAGTGCATGTTAGATTATATTGTATGAAATTAAAATTGTTAAAAAAATGATTAGAGAATCCCACATTAGCAGAGTTATTTGTAAAACTGTGGCTCCCGTCGTCATTCCAGTAAACATCAGGCAGGTTAAAATCGCCAACCAGGCAAAGTTCAGACGTAGTAGATACGCATATGAGCATCAGAGATAGATGGAGAAGCTCAACCTGGTTAATATTAGAGTTGACTTATAGTAAAGACCAACAATGTTTGTTTTTCTGCAGGATGCTACAATGCACGTTTTTCGACAGAATTTAATAGTAAACGTTGCACTTTTCAAAGGAAGTAAAACAGATTTTTTATTTCTAAATTTATAAAACTTAGATACATTTACTTGAGTTTTGTTACAAAACTGCATCGTAGTGTATGAATCGACTGAGTTATGGAAACGCCCTCTATGCCAACACTAATAACAGTTATCTACCAGGCAAACATAAAATCAATGAAATAAATATAGTAGGCATAAAAACACACTTCAAAATTATATTTATAGGCTACGTATCAAATTTTCCTAATATTCTTTCACGATAGAAAATAATTTAGCAAACCTGTTAGCATCGAGCAATCGCGCCTCCCATACAATGGGTTGACGCAATAACAGAAATACAGTAATTGAAAGCAGATTATTATGAAATCGGTTAATTGTTTCCAAATGTATCAGAATTCAAAATTTGTTTTTGAAATTACTTTATACTTACTTATTTTTTTTGTTGTGCAAATTATCTGCAAATAGACCTGTTGCTTGCTGACATTCCACCTCGACATTCTTAATCGTTTTGTGAATACACTGATGACCATAGTAAACTTTTCGACGAGCATGTCTTTGCAAAAAAAGGAGCAAACGACAAAAGAACGATTTTGATTAAGATCGTTTAGCATTACATATTAAAAGCGTTAAGAATGTAATCAATTTATTTTCCATAGTAAAATATTTTACTTTATTCTGTTGTTTTGTTTGTGTTTATTTTTTCACATACAAAGATTTAACATACATGTATAAGATTAACATTGGCATTAAGGCTATTAAACCTGTTAAAATTACATTAAAATTACAATATTAAAATATAATATACAATTAACATAATAATTTGTTTTAATAAGATAGTAGAATACGGTAATCAGGTGTGTCAACAATTGCTAAGCAAAGATAAATCTATTGGAATTAAAATAAACGAGTATTACCCTGAATAAGCAAATAAAAATATCCAGTACCATACAAACGTTAACAGAGAAAATAAGGAGAAGCTTAGTTGCAATACAGTAAGACCAAAGATCTCTTTTAAAATAAGATACATTATTGCATATTACAGTAACGATTATACAGTTATCCACTGTATGTTCTTATGTTTATTTGTATATTTGCAAATTGTAATGTGTAACTTGTTCTGTAATTCTGCTAAAAACATTCTTGTATTTAGTCGTCTGATTTTTAAGAATAAAAATATTGAATTTCATTTAAAACATAATTGTCTTGTGAACCAATAAATATCTGTAGGCGTACACCTAGCACCATGACCTGTAAATTGAGATTCAGTAAAACAAGGGGTAAAGTCTATCTTTGATTATAACAAAATTAATGAAGCTATCAAACGCCCTCATTGTGTAAACATTTGTTTTGATTTTTTAATCTTCATTTGCTTTTTAAACTTAGTAACGTAGTTACCTTTCCGATACTTAGATAAATCGGTATAGCAACATAGTTTTAATCTGCGGTTCAATTCCCCTGTAGGTCTATAACAGAATAATCTATTGTAGAAAAAAAAGACAATCGGGCGTCCTCATTTTCCGTCCATTGTAAAACAAAAAAATGTGCACTTAATTAATCCGTCAGACGGGTACACCTGAGCTCTTAGTCGGAGTTAACGGAGTTAAAACCATTAAAAGCCAACATGATTAATGTGTTCAATTGTGTGTTGTTTTATTCTTAGTCATCAATTTTAAAAGCTACATCAATTATTAGCATAAATAATCATTAGCTTAATTTCGGGAATACCTTTGGCATTTATTTGGTTTAGTTATTTTTTTGTTCTAATGCTCGTGAGACGATCTGTCGATTTTTCAAAGCAGTAAATAAATAAAACAGAAGAGCATACGTTTTTTCTACAATAAAATACTTCTTTTAGAGATTACTCCGGTATAATAACCCTGGTTAATTTATTGTTACAATCCAGAAAATCTTAAAATAATTTCATATGAATGTGAAGAATTACATAATTTAATTTTGTTGATATAGAAATATAGAAATAATTGGAAAGGTACTTAAACACTACCTTTCGCATTTTTTTTTTCAAGTAGATTAGGGTTTTATTAAACAAATAGCTATCGACGTAAGATATTCACTTAACAAAAAATAGTGGAACTTTGTTCTTTTGGAGTTAATTTTATAGAGTGAAAGAACATTTGTAAAGAGTGAATTTTTAGGACTCCTATACTCCACTCTTCATATGGAAAAGTTGTATCATTGTCACTCCCAGGTCGCCTTAACGATTGGAGATTTTTTTTTTAATATTTGTTTTAAATATTATATTTATAGTTTTCATGTAATGGCCCAAACGGATTACGTTGTAAAATTTGTTATTTTACCTATCTGTGAAGTATAATTAATTGAAAAATCTCCTACAGTTTCATCAGAAACTTCGATTTGTAACAGCTCTTGAGGCCGATTTAGATAGGGAATTTCTTGATTTCTTAATCTTAGATTTTTGGCTGTTTCAAGCTCGGTTTTTACTCCCTCGCTCATAAACTAATTCTTTGTTTGTACTGGCCAAACCGGATTCTTGGAGTGAATTCAATGAGCTTGAATCTGATATAAAACTTTGTATGATTGGTTGGGTAGTTCTATCGGAAAATAGAAAATATAAAACATATCCAATCAACATTTCGCTGTTATCTGCTATAGAAATTAATTATCATGCAGCAGAGTGTTTTGACCTTGGTGTGAGTTCGGATAGCAAATGACAAAAATGGTGAAAACGTTTCCATGTGGATTGATTTTTTCTGTAAAAAGGTGAGTGACCTCATTTCTTTGGATTGAATTTCCATCATTTTAATATTTTTTTTCTGTTTTGAGTGGTCCCTCCAGTCACGCCTCAAAGGGTGGATATTAAGCCTAACTTTTTACATTGAGAGAGTAGAGCAATCAAATACCCAATGGCAGTGAGCAATGTAAATAGTTGAGTTTACGTTTTGGAAACAAAGCGAAAATATAGGCCTATAGTGTAAAATAATGCTTCGTTTTCCAAGTAAACAACCGATATACCGACTGAGTGGCTGGCCTGTTTACCATAAACAACAGATATAACTAAATGACTTCCTGCTAATTGAAATTTATTTTTATTATCTGAACTTGAAATTATTGCAATTAATTGTTGTTAGTTACAGCACTCTTTGCTAACAAGACAAGCGCCCTCAAGTTTCAATGAAGTCGGACATCTTCATAGATCTATTATTACGGCTAGATGGTGATCTTAACACTGTCAAAATGGCAGTCCATGTAGGCGCCTACTATTTTGATTTCTAAGCCTCCGCCACAAAATCATAAATGGTTTACAATTATTTTATTTTTAACCTTATTTTGCTATACAAATTATTTACATATGCCACACATATTTTATGTTGTCAATTTCTTTAGATTTGGATTATATTTGCTTTCATTTATTGATAAATTAAAAACTTCTATAAAAGATTGCGCGTGCGCAATTTCGACATAGCGACAGCCTTAGAACGTAACACGATTTGATTGGTTGGAATCCAAAATAGTAGGCGCTTCCATGGGATTGAACTTTGGGCTATCTATTCTGTGAAAGTTCACCATCTAGCTGTAATAATAAATCTATGGACATCTTCCAGACAAGATATTGCAGTATTACTGTATTGTAACACGCTGTGTGAGAAAGTCCACGCCGTTAATTAGGCTGGCAACATAGCAATATTCAATGTCTGAAAGCGCCTAATTAATGTCTGTCAATTAGGCATGTTCTTCGCTTTCTAAAGACATTACTGTACATATTTCTTTCTTTAAATTCCATCAATATACAATTCAACCAATGGTAAAATAAATAATTACAGTATAATAATATGAAAACAACCAAAAAAGAGATACTTTAATAACCATTAATGAGACAGCATAGTTCTAAAGGAGTACTGGTATTTTTACATTAACTGTTTTACTAAGTACATTTTTTCGATAGTGATAATACTCCAAAATGTGTCTATCAAATACATTAAAAGCTATAAAGTTATTTTGTTTTTCTATTCTTGACATTAGTTAAAAGTCGGTGATATATGGATTTTAATCAGATTGTTGCCAGTCAATGGTTCAAGTCCCTAGCACCCTCATCAATGAACATATTTGTTTTTATATCCACATGGTTAACCAATAGCTAGCTCTATCCTAGGTGCGGATCGAGGATCCAAAAAAGTGAGGTGCATAGATATATTATTACGGCTAGATGGTGATCTTAACACTGTAAACTGGCAGCCATGTAGGCGCCTACTATTTTGATTTTGTCATGCTACGTCAAAAACATGTAAGTTAAATAATCATAACTGTTTTATAATTATTGTATTTTTAACATTCTTTTGTCATACAACTTATTTACATATGCCACATATGTTTTATGTTGTCGAAGTGTTTGTATTTGGATTAATTTTACTTTCATTTAGTGATAAATTTGAAAATTCTATAAAATATTGTGCGTGTGCAATTTCGACAGCAACAGCAACAGCATTAGAACGTAACACGATTTGATTGGTTGGATTCCGGAATAGTAGTCACTTACATGGAACTGCACTTTGAGCTATCTATTCTGGAAAGTTCACCACCTATTCGTAAATAATAAACCTATGAAGGGGTGGGAGTTTGGCGATAATAGGGGCGCGCGCCGGTTGCACCCTCACCACAAATTCCAACCCTGCCATTCGGTATAGCATCAGGCTTGTAGTCCGGGAGTCAAACCCCCATTAGAAACGTATCGTTTGCCCTCCAAGGTCGCCTTAACCATTGGAGAATACTCGATTTTTTTTTTAAATCGTCCATTGTATTATATTTCTTATTCTCATGAAATGGCCCACACGGATTATGTTATAAAAAATGTTATTATACCCATTTTGAAGAATAAATTGAAACTATCGTACAGTTTCATTGGAAAACTCCGATTCGTAACAGCTCCTTAGGTCGATTTAGATAAGGAATTTCTTGAAATTTATAGGTTTTTGGCTGTTTCAAGCTTAATCATATTCCCTCATTTGTAAACAATTTCTGTGTTCGTACTTGTCCAAGTGGATTCCTAGAAGGAATTTGATGATCTTCAATCTGATACAAAACTTTATATGATGGGTTGGGTAGTTTCATAAAAAAATATAAATCATATTCAATCAACAATTTGCTCTTATAGAAATGAAGAACCTGGGTAGAAGAGTGATCTGACCTTATTTCGATGAGTTTGAATAGCAAATGATAAAAAAACTGGTCCAAACGTTTTATATTAAAACATTAAAATTAAATAATATTGTGTGAAAACAAACAAGCGCCCCCATTCTGTTACTTGTGAAAAATATTGAATTAACTACTAACTTAATGAGGTAGGTCTTTCAAGACCTCCACATGGTTTATATTGGAGATAAACAAGAACATGTGTTGTTTTCTAAACTAAGTAACCGACATACCGACAGACCGACCAATTAACTAATGAGGTGGCCAACATACATTAGAAACTTCTAAATTTCAAACAAATTGGACTTGGAACTTGACAACGTAGCATATTATTAGTTTTTTTAGTTTCAGGTTTGTGCGTAAAGCCGATCTAAAAAAAAAACAAAAAAAAAACAGGAGTATGCTAGGGGTGGGTGTTTGTAACATTAGGAAAAGAACATACAAATCCACTGTCGTAGATTGAAAAAAGCACCGCTAAAGTCACGAGCAAGCCTGTCGTATCGCTTAAAGTCATAGGCCTAGATAGGAAAATTACAATATACGCGAGCAGAAGATTTGTAAAGTGATCTACATTGGCGATGTAATCTTTAGCAAGCGATAATTTTAGGATGTTAGAGTTGATGATCCACACTGTTAGGGATCATTCAAATAGTATGTAGGCCTAACGCGGAGAGGGTGTAAATTTTGCCAAAAAATGCGTTAGACCTACATATATAATACTTAAATGATCTCTGACGCATAGGCATACGTTAAATGATTTTATTGGAATTAAATACATTATCGGAAGTAAACACAAGAAATGTGATGACTCAAATTCTAAACAATATTTAAAGCAATCATAAAGAGCAATTAATAAATAATAAACCTGTATCTGATACTAGCACAAAGGACTGCTAGTTGGGCCATAGGTAAAGTTAAGACCAGTTGGACTACAGACAGATTGGCAACATTGTATATTAAAGGTAATGGACCAACCGACCAATCAACCGACCGACCAACCACTCGATCGAAAGAGAGGGAATAAAGAGATGTTTTGGCGCATCTAAATTATGCCTGCAAATTAAAAATGTTTAAATAAACATAACAGTTATTTTTACGTTTACATGCATCTCCATCTTAATATTGTTTTAAATGTCAAATCATTTTAAAATTCTCAAAATATTCAATATCTATTTAGCCTCTAGCTTGTTGTTTAAAAATATCATCATGTCCATCAGGTGTGATGTGGCATTTAATTGTCGATGTTACCTCAAAACAGTGGTAATCAAGGCAGACGTCGTCGTAATGTGCTTGTATTTTGTAATGCGTTTGTATGGAGAGCCTCTCGATAAAGTTTACTTTAGGTTATCCTCAGACTTGTGATGCTTGTTGTATTTAGTAAACAAATATTTAAGAGTAAATGAAGATAAAACAATATAAAGCAAATAAATTCAATCATGAGGGAGCTATATAACATCAGGTTGAATGATTAGGAAATGTACCTTATGAACGGGTTTTATACTAAGAAAATGTGGTGCTGAAGCCGGAGTCATGAAAGCGGATTTAGAGCTGCCCATCCGTCGCGCACCCACACTAATACCGTCAAAATTATATGTGTGCCCCTTTTATATTACGTGCGCACCTCTATATACAAACTGCATACAATTACAGCTTAAGATATTCAATTAAATTAAATTCAATATTTTATTCAATCTCATTTGGCAGCATTAAAACTGAATTGCTTGAGAGTACAATAAACACTTAATACAATATCAAGGCAAACAAAAATATAAGATTACAATATAAATATTGCAATTAATTATTATAAAAAAATAA
>JAOTQE010111065.1:0-13210 GCA_025631205.1 Nesometra sesokonis
CATATCAAGATCAACAAGCCTCCCCTCAACCGCGACCAAGGCCTGCAGCTCCCCCCGATTTACGATAGAGTTTTACCAGAGCGTCCCCTGACGGCATTCCACCATTCACGTGATCAAGGCCCTTAGTGGAAGGAGCCAAAACGTTGTACGTTCTTCAATTTCTGTCTCTGAGTAAGTGAATTTTATCCCGATTTGATTTTGTAGAGCAAAAAAAAAACACGTTATTGCCTCCAGAATTGTACATTTCTGGTCCCTAAAGGTGGTTTTCCAGGCCGCAATATTTGTATTTAACATATTTCCATGCTGTTTTTCAATTGTCAATTGTGAATTTTGTAGTTGGGGTGACATTTCAGGGGGGGGGGGGTTTATCCCCCCTGAATTATTACTGGGGGACTCCCCATCCCCCTCTTCTGTCACCCATGGTCACCACTGATCTTTAGAATTATCACTGATGATCCACGGCCTGAAATTTATAAGAAAGGAAGGTTTTGGAAGTTCTTACCTTCAAGTACGTACACCAAAGATCCAACATCCCCCTCTTTAATAATAAAGCTGTCTTTGCTGTACTCTACTGGATACATGCAGTCCACAATTTCTTGGATTTGTGACATTTCCAGATTCTTCATAAAGTCGTTGTCTAAAATGGCAACCTTTATACATTCTTGAGCACTGCAAAGAACAATAAACCATAAAATATGATCATAACATGACAATCTTACATTTTTGAGCACTGCCAAGAACAAAAGATAAAATTTTTAATTTTCTCGAAATTTCATAAATGCTTTAGATCATTGTGCAAGTGTTGGTAGAAAAATCATACTAATTTTTGCGGATACAACTTCGAATGATTTTTGCAACAGGCAGTTGAAAAATAATTCGAAACCAGTTTTATATTTGAACGAGCTGCTCTAAATGTCCACTCATTCAAAAAGATCCTCATGAAAATTATAGTGCAAGTTGATGAAGCACTTATGGAAATTATAGGTGATAAAATATCCGGTTACATTCAAAGCACTGGATGATGTTTACACCCAAATAATGAGAAAGGTATTAGACTTTCAAGAAAGAATTTACCAGCATCTGCGATCTAACCAATAGTTATAAAGCCGGGCAGTCACTGCAAAGTGCCACGGTCGCACGACTATAATTCGTCGCTCCCTATGTGTAAGGTTCCCAGACACGATGTTCTACTCGTCTGCCGACAGTTCCGCCGACAGTTTTTTCTTTAGTGATTCAACAGGGAAATTACTAAAAAACGACGACAAATAGAAGACTGTCATCGCGTCTGGCAGCCACACACACAGGGAGCGTTAGTTTAGTCATGTGACCGTCTTACGATGCAGTGAGTGGCTAGCATTAGGAAATGGAAATGGAAATTATTCAACAATTTTTCCCTCCTAATTTAAATTAAGTACCCTTCAGATTTTAGCACAATATTCATCGACCTATCTTCTGTCATTTAGTGGTACCAAGTAAGCATCTCTTAAAAATTGTTGGTTTCAAACATAACACTTAATACAACAAGAGCACTGCCCACCAGGTCTGTGCTTCCACTGCGATTTCAAGGTGAAAAAGCCGGCTCCCATCAATTTTTGTAGTTTTGACAAGGCAGTTTAAAAAAGAAAATTGGCTAAAACCAAATTTAAATATTTAGAATGTACATTCATACACACTATTTTTTTTCTAAAATTTGAAATGAATGAATTGAATTAAATTTAAAAAAAGGATAATCATTATGTCATGAGAATCAAACTCAAAGCTTTCGCATTATTAAAACAATCTTGTTAAATGATGTCTTAAATGATTGCACCACTAAAGTGTGTGACACTTCCAGTTGTATTTTAGTTAGCTATTTTTTAGTTTCCTAGTTTTTTGAGTTTTTTTATACTTAGCGGACGCCCTGGGGTGTACAGTAACTTTTAAAAAAGGGCGATGAACGTTTGTTTGAAACGAAGTCTAATTTATGTGTGCACATTTCGCAACAACAACAATACCAAAAACCCAACTGAGGTTCTAAGGTCCCCTTCACGTTCACACAGACCTACAAATTTTACAGAAAACACATTCAATTAAGTTGCTTATAATTTTAAGTTTATATTCACACCGGTATGTATGATGATGTTGCGTTAGTTTATAAAGAATTGCGTTCATCTCACTTTTAAAATCTTATACCATAGAAACAAATAGGTAGATTTAACACATTCTATCACATGTGGAACTCTATCCGGTTTACGAGAACGGTCCGTTCCCTTGTAGTGCACTTCACATGTAGTGCACTTATCCAATCGGGAGTTTCTACAATCTGTAGAGCCCACTCACAATGCGAGGTTTGAGTTTTTTTAAATAATGCCAACGTGCAATCTGCCCCCGAACATCTGGGGGTGGGGAAATGCTGTAGGGGTAGCCTATGAGAATGCCATTTTAAATAACTTAAACTATCTTGTGTTACTTGCATTCTTTACTAATAAAAAAACATGTAGAGAAAAAAAAACTTATGATGCATCAGTGCTTCTCATCTCTTACTAAATAAAAATAATGATAAACATATAAATAGATTTAGACTATGAATTATCCTATCTTGAAATAGAGTATGTTATTAACAACTTCACTATCTCAGTGCAGTTCACAAACAAAATTTAAATGTTCTAGATTCATTCTTCTAATTGTTTGTTTCTCCTAGATCTTAAATCCTTACGACCAGACAATAATCCTAATTAAGCCAACGAAAACAGTCATTACTTGTAGATGCACAGATTCAGTTAGAATAGGGTCATTGGATACAATTCTGAAGAACACAGTATCAAATCATAATTTTCAATCAAGGCAGACAAATTTATATTGGGCATAAGAATTATAGATCTATGAGCATTGTTTTCGATTTTAACGTGTCAGTCATGTAAGATGAATTCATGTCTCATTAGATGATTAAACTATGTTTAAAAGACCATTGTGTTGAATTATGTGCTGTAGCATCGTAGGTTGGTGGTCTTCCAATTCTAAGTCTTTAAGATTGTATTCCATAGATGTTTGTTCCAATGACTGAGGGTAATAATTGTGAAGCGCTTAGAGGCCTTGGCAATAAGCGCTATATGTCACATATGATTTTCCCATGTCCTAACAGATAGCACCACTCTATAATAGTGAGACTTGATTTTAAAAGAATGTCATCCTTTACAGTAGCAAGAAAAATCATTTTTGGATGTGACTCACTGACAGAAATTGTTTTAAAAATACACACAAAATGGTTTCAATCATGTCAGAAATATTTGAATTGCATGCAAAACAGTATTCTGTGAACATTATATTCAATCCTATTATTTCAATTACTGTATACCTGTGTGTCTGCGAGATATGAAATGTTTTGCACAAATCTGATGTACTAAATATTAAATACTAAATCTATTTCTTAGCTTTGAATGGCATGTTAAGTTGAACTAATAAATAAGGGTTTAACCATAAGGGTTTAATAAGGGTTTAACGGGAGGAAGGGTGCTATGTGCTCCCACATTTGTGTTGGTCTTTCAACCCATCATTTGCTCTTTGCACACTTATGGTCACTTTGTTTTAATGTATTTTATGTGGCAAATGTATAGCATATAAATTGAGTTACAGCAACATTTAATCACTACAAACAACCAACAAATGTTGTGGAAGAGAAGCAGTGATTTAGGATTATTTATGTTCTGTATGTTGTCAGATATAAAATGAGAGTTGAACATACTTGCTGTCATGCAAATTTTTTATGAATAAAACATTTTAAAATCAGAAGGTAAACGAATGGTTCATTCACCTTTTCATATTCTCGAACAACAATTTTAGGGGGATAAAATCCTCCAGCAATTTCAACAATTATCAACACCCTTCCTTGACGCATCAATTTGTATCTTTATTGCCTCTTATATCTTCTTAATGTATAGTTCTCTTGATAACACGGGCAGTATTTATAATAACTACAAAGATCACTAATCTAATCCCACTAGGTTTTTGAGAGGACGGTTTGTTTACATAAATTACAAGGGTCAACAATCTTAATGAGTTCTGCAACTTCCGCTAGCCTTTTCTCTTTTGTTAAGTGGTACTCAGTGATAAAACTCGTCCAATTTTAATATGAGTTGGTTGCAATCGGCCTAGGTTTCTCTCATAACTATCAACAAATCTTTATTCCGCAACATCTGCTAACCTCCATAAATGAACAGTTGTATCAAAGCCCATTATTTTCAATGGGGAAGTTTCCAAACCGAAATAAAGAACCTTCATTAATTTTTCTACCCCATAGTAATTAAGATTCAGATAATATTATTGGTTTATCATTCTTACAATAAACACAATGGCTTTTATGTACTGTATAATATAGGATATGTATGTATGTAGGCCTATGTATGATTTGATATAAAAGATGCACTAAAACAAAACTGCAAGTAATGCTTTTTGCAAGGAAATGGTATAATCTTTTCATCACATGTATTCAGTTCATACTGGCAGAAAAAATAATATACATTGCAAATTTAAACAAATTATACTATTGATTTTTCTCTATTCAATCCAACTTCAAATACAATTGTTATTTTCTTTTATGCCACCGTCTATTATTACCAATAATTTTCTTTCAGGGCCACTGTTTCCTTCTGTCTAAATTACAATTTTTACGATTATTTTGGTTATCTGAAAAAAGAATTCAGTTCACTTAAGATAAAGATTTAGTTTCTTCATAATTTCTCTTATATCAACTACAATAATAAGTATTATTTATATAGTGTTTATAAATTAAGGCCTCTAAGCGCATCATATTATTAGCCAAGTCACTGGATAAAAATGCCTATGGAACACAATACAATACATCCCCTTTTCACTACCATTATCTACCATGTTAACCCTATTTGAATTTGGCAACTATACGTGTTGCACTAAGAAATTTCAGTAATTACAGCAATTTGTTAAAACTTTCTCTTGTTTATCCTATCTCATCTGTGTTACATAGTACAGAGTACATAGAGACGATATTTATTTGTGCTATATCCATCTATAATGTTTGTATTATTATAAAACCTTGGTTTACAACTCAAATTATCAAATTAAATTAGAATATCTTACTTTAGTTCCACTAAAGTAAATTTTCAAAAGGGAAGTTCTCTGTGGGCAAGGACAGTGCTTGTAATTATACCATCAATAGGAAGACTGCACTATTTCATAATAGTTTAGCGATTTTATGTATGTGTCTGCAATAACTATGTATCAGTAGATTATCGTCTCCCTGGTTTTAGCGGCTTGAAAGCTAGCGACACATTCGAATTTTACACTAAGCATTGGATTTGTAATTGAGCTGATAATATGGCCCTGGGGCTGGTAGTCTCTGTTCTGTCTGTAACAGCTGACAATATATCTAACATAAGGTGGCGTGTTTACAACAGTTATCTATCATTCAGCTCTTAAGATGTATGAATGCTTTCAAAGTTAAAAAGCGACATTCATGACAGACAACATGACATGGCTAGAGTGGATGGATTGTGAAAAGCAAACCTTCGATTAATGCCGATCCTCGACGTTTAACATTTTAAATTACAGTTAACTTTAGGATGAAAGCTCATGAAATATTTTTTTTTAAATAAAAAAGTAAAACATTAGGTATAGTATTCATTCTACAAAAAAAAAATTTTTTTTAATTTAGGCATGAAAGCCTTGTACATGCATAATTGCATCCTGAATGCTGAAACAGGAAAGCTACAACAGAATTGTTTTTAATGTTTATAATGAGTATTTACAAGAGAAGACGTGGATTTACATTTTGAAAACACAGACCTACGCTAGCTGCAAGACTATTCCAGCAAATCTGAACTATGGCCAGAGTTGAAAAAAGAAGAAGCGAGGCTGTAGCTTGAGGTGCATAGTCCCCGACCAGAGAGGTGGGTGTGAGGTGAAGGTGTTGGATTGAAAACTTTAGACGAGGCGCTCATCTGCTTCATGCTGGCTATGACACTGATAAATATAATAATATGGAATGCCTATTTTCGGGGATACCGAAAAATGTTGAACTTGATGTGTCAAAATATTGAACTCGTCTTCGAATATTTTGCAACAGGTCAAACAATATTTTTGGATATCTCCCTTAAAAGCATTCATTATATAATTATTAACCATATCTACTTGTATGGAACTTGGTGGTCTGCGAAACAGGCCTGAGTTTGTGAGAGCAGACCCAGCTTTGTAAATACTAACTGCTGTATGCATGATAACATGATAAGAAATCCAAGGAAGAATCTCCTCAGATAATTAAAAACAAACAGTATTGCGAAGAGACTCCATGTTAATTAGACACATTTGTTATCAAGTAGGTATACGTACATTCATCCTAGAGATACTTGCTTCAATATAAGAACTGTACTGAAATAGACAAAGTATGAAAATAGTACATTGTCGACAAGAATCTAATTGGGATCTTAAGGACTCTGGGTACTTCAGATGTTAAAAGTAGCTATACTGTATTTATGTTAAAATTAACTATATTCGAAAAGTCCACTAATCAACTTCAAGAAAGTATAAGGCATACTCCAAGCAATGAGATACACGTCATTGTGACAGGATTCAATATTCCGACATAAAATATGTGATCATTGTGTTTTACCTATATTTGTTATGAATATACTGTAGTCTTATAAATCATAAGGTTATTATTATTGAATCAAAATGCTATATACGTGAACAGTTGCATTTGGCCCTCTTCTTGTGTTTAAACTGGAGGGTCATGATACAAGTTTACAGCAAACTGTCTTTCAGATGAAGTTTTAAGCAAATGCTCCTGTGATACAGAATTTGAAAAAAAAATAGAGACATCAAATTAATTAAAAATCCAAAATAGTGAAACACCATCTTTTGGTTGCGATTCTAAGCCAAAATGCTACAATGGAAAAGAAGGCAGCTTACTGTTAAGAATAGGGAAAATCGAATAAATCAAATACATATGCATAAACAAGAGTTCTTATTCTTTATTTGTCGATTAAAAACATTTTTAGGGTGAAGAGACAAGAAACTCAGTGACATGAGGTCGGTGTTACCGAACCCGAGGTCTGTGTTTCGCCGTGCATACATTGATGCTTGACTACTTAGGTTTGGTGTTAAGTACCATACTTATGCAGGTATAAATCTGTTTTTTTTTTTGTTTCTGGAGGTCTGAAATACAAGCAACTAGAGAAGCATCTTTTAGATGAGGCACTAAGCCATTGCAACATTAACTTGCATGGCAACACTCCTTTTTTGGCAAGGAGATTCCGTCTTTTCTGACCTGGCTACTGGCACTTTCCTTTCTCTCAGTTTCTCACATATTCTTCTCTTTCCAAAATAAATTTGCATGTTTCTTAATACATGAGGTTTTTAATAATACATACTGTACACTGAAAATATTTAGTATCTGTGTAATCAATTACCTAGTGCGGTTGCCTCAGAATGTGGATTTTGAATAAGCACAATGACTGTTTATAGTAAAGATAACTGGTTATTTTAGACATGGATAGCTCCATGTTTTAGACTACATGCAGGCTAGATGTCAGTGGGAGGTGGATGTGGAGCTCTTCCTCAATGGTCAATCAATGGCAGATAAAACCCAACCCACCCCAACGTGGGTCCATACAACCCCCAGTGGCGCCTTGCGCCTAGAATCGTCAATGTTGCCATGTATGCATTCATATGCATGAAGCATTCAATACACTATTGAAACGAAACATAATCAAATAATTTGCATAGCCATGAGTAAAATTGGATAAGCTTAGGCTTAATGTTATTTAGTGTATTTACTCCGGTAAAAACCCATTCCCCTTGAAAATGACATGATTTTAGTATTTATTAGCATTAATATAATGCATAATCTAAGAATCAAAACCTCCCTGTCCACATACATGGATCATCAGTGAATATTTTAAAGAAAAAAAAACCAACTTCGTGAAATACACTAAAATAAATTAGATAATATCAATACAATTTCAATGATGATTTCGCGATGGATTTTCATCGGTCACTGAGTGGTCATGAAACGTAAGGCAATATTATACGACCTCTGATGACCTTTTGCAATCATTAGCAACCTACAAGCAATGAATAAGACTAACAGTCTGTCAATTAAATAAAAAAATCTTACAGAAAATATGATTAGAAATTCAGCCTTGAAATACAACCACCTTTTTTATATTTAAAAGCAAATGGAATGTTGAGCTTTCATAATAAGTTGTATATTAATATAAAATGAATTCAATATTTGAGGCAATATTGATAAAAACAAACTTAGAAATTAATGAAAGAAACAAAAAAAATTCATTTTTTCTTTTCACATTTCAAAGCAAGTACAGCGTTGACGATTAAATAATCATTTTATAAATGTTCTGTTATGCTTATGAACATTATTTAATGGATAACAGAAATTAAATATTGGTGACAGTATCAATAACAACAAACCGCATTTTAAATTAATGATTAAAATATATAAGTAATTTTCCTTTTTCACAAACAAAAGCAAATACAGTGTAGAAGTTTACGAATAGATTGTATATTAGTATTAGTGTTAATTCTATTATTTAATGTAAAATAAAATACATTACATATCTATGATAAGATCAATAAAAACTACAATTAAATTAATGATTTAAATATTAGTATTAGTGTTAATTCTATTATATACTATAAAATAAAATACATTACATATCTATGATAATATGTTCAATAAAAACTACAATTAAATTAATGATTTAACAACCATTTCCTTTTTCAACTTCAAAAAGCGACTAGAGCATTGAGAATAACTGCATATTGTGTTAATTCTAATATTAATTATTGATATCTTACGTAATTAAATACCTGTGATATCAATAAAAACTAAATTTAAAGTTAAGAAGAACGTATTTTCAGCAAAAACTGCCCAAAAATAAGAGGGCATGTTTTGGAACACCCTGAGCCCCCTCTGGATACACCCTGTATTAAGCTGTAATAATTACTATGATGTATTCCAAGTATACAATGTGGACAATTAAAATTTATCATTAAGGTTTTAATATTTTAGGAGTTTCATAATAACCCTAGGAAGATTAAAATAATCTGGTAGACTCGGCGTAATCGAATCTCACATTTTACTTAAGTAATGTAGAGACAGACGTTATTACAGAGCGACATATGTGCTTAATTTAATGAGTAAATCAAAGCAGAAATTGCCATACTTTAAAATCTCAAAATCAATAAGATAAATTTTCATTTCCTTCAATTGGATAGTCTTAAAGACCACATCAAAATTATTTTACTGCTGTTACTGCAATAACTTACTGCTGAATCTGCTGCAGTTACTGCAGTAATAGTGTTATTATATTTTCTTGGGTGACTGCATTGGCACACAAAGTGACATCTGAACATGTCTTAAGTAATTCAACATTTTTAATAGAATTATTGCAGGATAATTTTGACATTGCCCCTAAACTGAGGCATCTCTATGATGTCCCAACTTGCAGTTGCAAAGATGTCTCCAACATAAAGATGGCTTGCACTCTCACCAAGCAGAGATTCTGCAATGCCACAGAGATAATTGACAAGAACTTTGTACAATAGACATGAAGTTTTTACTCAACAGCTTCCTAGTAGTTGCTGCTACATCTCCAAGACCTTTCTTACTTGCAGCGAGTCTCCGAGATGTTTCGGGCAGTCGCGGTGACATCTCCAAGACATTTCCACGGCTTGGCTGGTCTTGGTCTTCACAAGGTAGCCAAGACGTCACTGAAACTTCTTGTCTCTGCAACTGATGGAAACATCTTGGAGATGTCGCAGACTATGCAGAGACAGGAAATGTCCTAAACAAAATTTAACATTTCTTGTGATTCCTCGGAAACTACATACTTTTTAAGAGACACGACGGAGACATTTCTGCAACTAGCAAAATCTGGAGTTGCGAACTAGTTGCGAACTAGTTTCAAGCCAGGTAAGATACCTCCTCATTACCATCAAAACTCCAGAATTATGAAGCTTAGGGAGTGGCGTTTTTTGGTCATGGAAAGAACCTAGTGTTCAGTCAGGTTCGACTGAGGACCTCAGGATTGGAAGGAAAGCATGCTAACCACCAGGCTACAGTGGTATACCTTTGAATTCATCAATACCACCAAAAGGTTAAACATCCCAGAGACAGACTAAACATCACATGGATGCAACAATAAACAAGGATTTAAAATAACTTTTTAACATTGCAAAAAGATGATAAATGAGGGAGAGAGAAGGGAGGAGGGAGTTGAGGAGGAGGGAGTCGACCACTTGCAGAAATGGTGGAATTCGATTATTAAGATTGTAAACACTATAGTAAGTCTACAAATAATGATCAAGTGAAAAACATAGACAGATATGTGGCAGAGCCAAGCCAAATGAGGCGTAAGTCGAAAAATTGAAAATTGAGTTATTCATAGATTATGGAACAACATACTAATTTTTCACATGCAAAAAAAATCAGTTTCATACAATGTTTCCTTGAGAAGTTATGAACAATCAAATTTAAACTTTCAAAATGTTTAAATGTTTTTAATGAGAAATCTGCATTTGAAAATTACTTAAAGTATACATTTACTAAACAGGCTCATATAAAATTTAATTTTTTAATTTTTTCATATCATATATCTGGAAATGTTTAATGTAGTATAAAAGATGAATGTTTAAACTGTATGTTTTTGAAAATAATTGGATTTTTTTTTTTTAATTTCTGCCTATTATGAAAAAGTGGATTTGCGACTTATGTCTCATTTGGTTTGGCTCTTCCACATGTTTGTTACTTTCACATAATAACCGAATGAATAACAGAAGGGAGCCAATTTGAAGCAATTCAAGAGGTTATATAAATTACTGTATATTTATTAAAATGATTACATTATGTTGATATATTGTTCAAAAACGCTAAGTAATTTGATAAATCTAGTCATTCAATCTCAAGAAGTCGACAGCTTGCCTGAAGCGCCAAAAAGAAAGATTTGGAAAACATTGCATTACCATGGTTACGTATGAGAGACAAGTGTTTGCGAGGCAGAATGGTAATTGCAAGCTGGTGGTTGCTGTAGGAGGCCTGCAGAATTGACGACTCATATTACCTACCACAGGACAAATTTAATCACATTTTTCTGCTAAATGGTGCCAAAAGCTGGCTGAAATATAACATTTTGCATTTAGACATTAAATTGAAACATGATGCACTTTCAACAGAAAATGTGATCAAGCAACAAATATTAAAAGTATATTATAAATCAGTATCACTTTGAGAAAGTTAATAATAAATTCAACTTTATCAATCATTTAATTTGGTCAGTTGTATCTACATGTACAATATGATTATGCCATAAAATTTTCAAAGTATGAGTTTTCTTGTAATTCAAACTATTTAGCAACCCAATGAATGCAAAGTATCATGGCATGTCTTTTTATTTAAGGTTACTCTCAGTACAAAAATTCCAGTCTTAAGCTGGGTATGAAAAAAAGGTTACATTTTACCAAGAAAAAGGTAACATTCCAAAGATTAAATTTTGCCGTTTTTCTCACTTGGATTATTTGGCGTGGTTCATTTTTAACATAATCTATGCTAAAATTTGTAAAATAAACTATTTCAACATGATACCCAAGGCCACACCTTACATGGGCAATTGCCGATTGGACCAATGAGGGCCATTCAGTAACGACTCGGGAAGATTACCAAAGCTCTGTTCGCCTTGGACTTTCTTACTTGGTAAAACTAGCCTAGTCAGTTTTCCTGGTTTAAGAAAGTAGCTTGTAAATTTCCTATGCTCTTTTCACTGGACTGATGGTAAAACTAACCAGCAGGTTGGATAGTTTTGAAACTGAAAAACAATTCTGTTCGATTGTGGCTTTGAAGAATCACAACTTACTAGAGCCTTAAAATAAAAATCTACAAGTAAACACAATTCCACTTCATTTAGGTAGTGAACCTGCTATGGACAAATAAAACAATGGTTCCAAGTGTTCTTTAGTTGGAGTGATACATAGTCCTACTTGCGAGTTGTATGGCCGAGCGGTTAAAGCAGGGGAACCGTGAACCATGCATAAATAACAGCATGGTTTCAAGGTCCGCTCACGCCATGGTTCTGGATGTCGAACAAATTGACTCATGTGTACTATAAAGAACCCAGTACATCTTTCAAGACAAGTAGGGGGGTTACCCCGGTGTACTGGCCCATACTCGACCATGTAGTGGACATATGTGCCCTAAAATAGTAGCTGCAAGGACATTACGTGACCCTTAGGGGAGTAGCAAGTTACCGAGTGTGCAACATCTAGTTTACTCTGCGCCTTTGATGATTTTATTTGAATTGGCGCAATATAAATGTCTAATAAATTATTATTAATAATAAGATAATAAAAATTTAATTTTCTTAGTAACTTAATGTATACTCAATTCACATGTGTTGTGAAAGACTAACATGTTAAAACATCTACATTAATTTAACTTGCACTAAAGCAAACAATTAGCATAAGCCATTAATTCATTAAGGACAAACATCTTTAATTATAAACCTTCAATTAATCTTCTAGTTCTGACAGCTTCCATAACAGGATAAAGATATAATTCTTGAATAAAAGTTAAATTTAGTGGAAAAGCATCTAATAGGAAATGTACAACTCTTATGGGATTTTCCCAAAAGTATCAGGTTGTGGAACTTCCTGAAATTTAAATGTCCTAAAAAAAAAACAAAACAGTGATTACATTCACTCCTGCAGGGATGTAGCTAGAAAAATCCAAGGTTGAGTGGCATCATTGTATTAGTGGGCGGTAAAATGATAAAAACAAGTGTTTTTTTTTCTATGGGTTGGTGGTGGGTTACTACATGTTTAAATTAAGCTTTAGGCTGGGTGGAAAATTGAATAATTACATCTCTCTTCCTGGTAAACTATCTATGCGGTCTCTAATTCTTCTATTTATTCCTTAGAGTTTCATTATTATATCTATCATATATATGTTCTATTTTATTAAATTTATTTTCTTTTCTTTAGCACTGGGGTGCTTGAAACAGTACAGAGTATTCCCCACGATAGTTTCATTTTCAGGGCCGAAAAAGTAGTAAGTAAAATTTGTGCTGTGTAGGATTTCTGTTGTTACAGAGGTGGTTTCGCTTGAAGTCAAGGTTCATATAAAATAAATTACACTGAAGTGAGTGATGCTGAAAATATTAACTCATTTTTTTTTGGGAGGGGGGGGGAA
>JAOTQE010111076.1:0-13208 GCA_025631205.1 Nesometra sesokonis
GAGAGACGAGAGAGACTGGGTGGTTGGTGTTCGCTCTCTGTCATATGATTTTGAATACGACATTTATACAGAATAAAAGGGCTGAACCAATATAACAGTGTGGACATTAAATTTGTGTATTTTCCTCATCATACAACTCAATTGTTATATTCTTATAATCTTGTAAATTATTAAACCAATCACTTTTAAATTTAATAATTGTGGTTTTTCCAAAATTACCACAACCGCCACCACAACAATGTATGAAGAAGTTTTCAATTGTACTTTTTCTTTAGGTGATCCTTTTACCTGTAATATTTTGTGGAAAAAAATAAATGAAATAAATGAAACATCATTAACATCATTATCATTATTTGGCCTATAAAAAGTTCATCATGTTTTAAAAAAAATGTTTATATTTCCCAAATTTTTGGTTAAATACATAAAAATATCTACAGTAGAAAAGTGTAACGTATACATAAAATTAACCCCAAAATTGTAAGTAATATTTATGTCATCTCAAAATGTAATTATAAAAAATAAAAAAATGACTTATTGAAAATATAGTAACAGAGGCCTAAAAAAGAAAAAAAAGATAGATTAGGCCTTAATAATCGATGTGAAATTGTCAAACATTGTCACCAGCAAAATGGCTGATATCATTTGTATAGCCTACTTCTTTTTCTTGGTCTGGTTAGGTGTATCAAGTGTTATCTCTATAGTCTTGTTATCTGATCCTGTCACTTTCACTGGACTTTCTATCACACTCAAATCTGAAAGATTACAATCAGTAACTATTTTATTTGAAATATACTATATTTAAAGGATAATACAAGTGGTAGAAGTTGGTTTAGAGGATTGTTTCAGACTTGCAATCAGAAATTTCAAATTTAATTGTCATTATTCTATGCTAAGTGAGCTTTAGAAATCACAAAGAAAACAGTTTGAGATATATTTCTCTGGAGCGATAAAAGAACTTACTAATTGGTTCAGCTGGAGAGTCTCCATTAACATCAGGACTACCATAGTGTGATATTTTGGAAGTTTGCACCTCTAGATGCTCAGAAATAACACACAAATTTTTGAAAGTGTAGGGGCAGCGCACATTATAAGATGATAAGATTACGGTCTACACTGATTGCAATCTCATCATGGTTAGAGCTGAGGTATGACAAGATTTGAAATTGAATTTGGAACTTCTATAGATGCCCAAAATGGCACCCTTTTACATTAAAAATGCTTTTTAAATTGTCACAATTTTACGAAATTGAGACAACCACATAAACTGCAAACAATTAGTACGGCAGCCACTATACATGCCCGTTCCATCGTCCTGTATCTTTACACGTTGTAGGCTTTTTAGCACTTTTCTTTTCTTTGAATTTGTTCTTTGTTAAGATGTTAATATCATAGGGCTTGCATTATAAAATCGTGATCAAACTAGATACAGCCACTACAGAAGATATAAAATAGTTTTCTTGAATTTGTTAATGATGTAATTACGAAAGTAACAAAAATATTGTACCTTCAACTTCTTCCCAATCATCATTGTCACTATCATCATCACTGCCATCATCTTCTTTTTTTAATGCCGATTCTTCCTCCTTTGTTTTGTTATTATCTTCTTTGTAATCTTCTTTTACTTTTGAGCCTATATTTGGTCTTTGTTCATCTTGCACACTCACATTGTGTTTAATTTTCTTTCTTGATTTGTGTATATTTTGGTCCTCTTTTTTCTCTTCCTTTTCAATTGACGTCAACTTTTTACCAGTAACTTTCCGTTTCGTAGTTGTCTTTGTACTGGTTGGTCTTTCAGATTTAGTGGTGTTTCGTTCAATTGGTTCTTTTTTGGTGCCCATTGAATCACCTTCACCTGCGGCAGGTGTTCCTAATCTCTTTCTTTGTGTTTTCTTTTTACTATTATTACTACCATCTTCTTCCTTAATTACTTTAGCTTTTTTCACAATTTTTCCTTGAAGTTCTAGAGAGTTACACCTCTTACTTCTTCTGAGGTTCTTTTGCCCATCTCTTTCAACTTCACCATCATCACCACCACCATGATGGTCAACATCATTGATATGTGTCTTTCTGTCTGAGGTTTTTGGGACTTGCTGCTTTTTCATAATTCTTCTCATTTTACTTTGAATTTTCGACGTAAACAATTATCATATTGACTTTTGTTATTGACTGTACAATAATGTTACAACATTTTCGTCAAAACAGTCTTTTAAATGTTAAAAACGTTCAGCTCTTGAGACTTGTTTGTTGTTTTTTGTGTGATGTCGCTACATGTGTGATATCTTTGGTGGCGTATGCTATGTGTCAAAGGTCATACATAAATCAACGTGAAAAACCACCATACCGAGAAATGGCTGATGAAAGTGAACCGGTAATTCTATATCTAATTATACAAAATCTAAATCAATAGTACTGACATTCCGTACCTTTAAATATATTATTTATGTGTTGTGATTACGAAAATCTAAAATCGATGTTTCATATAGTGGCATAGGCTAGGGCTCAGCGGTCGACTGTCGTCTAGGCTCTAGGCCTGGCTAGGCCTAGGACGAAGTAGCCAAGCCACAACAAACGCTTAACTTACGCCGCCTAACAGAGGATTATTTCAAGGTCGTTTCGTCCCGGATCATTTTGTGTGACTGTTGATTTTTAAAAATATATCTTATCCATTTACTTAAAGATGTATTGTCACTTGTAAATGACCCAAAAATATTCAACATTAATTTTTAACAGTAACAACAAATTTAAGAATATGAAACTTTACTAGCCTATAAACTTCAAAATTTATATTTAATTAAAAAATATTACAAATTGACAATAAAATTTTTACACTGAAGAATATCAAAATTTAAGAGGCTTGCAGCCTTTTTGAGTTTTTTTGCTTTTTTCAGCATATAAAAATGCAAACTTGGGGATAAATATTTCTAGTAATAGTATCATGGTCATAACTTTATGTACATTATTTCTTTAAACTTAGCAAGGCCAAGTTATTTTAAAAATCCGTTTTTTGTCATATTTCAAGTGACATACATTATTTGCATTTTAACCTTTTCACTGTGCAGTGTTATTCTCACCTCTGTGCGGGACATATTTTTAAGGAAAAACTTAGAACTAAATGCCAATAAACTACTAAGAGATTATTTCAAAATTGTTTATGTCGGCACAGGCAAGTTGTTCACTTAATAGGAGAAGAGAACAAAATTGGTAATTGGTAATATCAAATCTGTGAAAAAAGCTACTTTATTACAAAATTCATTATAGCTGTTCTTTAAACTGGATCATGATGCATACTAACGATGAATACAAATATCAAACGATTATAGATCATTTTCATCATTTTATAAAAAAATAACCTCAAATCAACATACATTATACGGTAAAATTGTAGAAAAAATTTTCTAAAAAATCGGTTTAAAATATAGAGGCCACATAAATAATGGAAATTTTTTCTTTGAACGTTGCAAATAAGAACAACTGAAGAGGGTGCGTGTAGTACTGGCAAATATTTTTATGATTTTTTTTTTCTTGACCCGGTATTACCAGACCTACGCAGTGAATGGGTTAATAAGACAAGGCAGTGGCGGACACAGGGGTGTTGCCCTAGTTGCCCGGGCAACACCCTTATGATTCCATAATTTTCTTGTCATAACGTACAAAATCTGAAAGTAGTACAACATGGTTCTACTAAATTTATATTCCATTTCATCGTACATTAATATTAAAATTTCTAGCACTGGCAGGAAATAATTTGTGTGCACATATTCATCCCTGGACCCCATCGGGGACAGGTTTTCCCAACTATACTCTGGGCAACCCCCTTAAATTTATTCTGTGACCGCCCCTGCAAAGAAAAGTTATATTCCTGGCACAAGCATACTGTTTTACATTAAATAAGCCTAGGCCCCAGGTAGACCTAATAATTTATTACCAAACCTATTATAATTGTTGTTACTGCTGCTGCTGCTACTATTATAGAAAGAAAGTTAGATGTGGAAGGCCTAGCCCCTACAGTTGCGTAGTTAATGTTCATCCTGACTAGTGTATGCGCACTTTAAATTAATACTGAGACTTCGCCTCTTGAAAAGACACATAATTTGGGAGGAGAAATATTTCTAAAAATTTTGAAGATAACTAGGTCTAGTTGTAGATCTAATAATTTGTTAAAATTGTTCGGGTCTAGGGAAGTGAAGGTAAAATATTTTCAAAATTGTGGGTTGTTCTGGCTTTAACAACAGAATTTTGTTTATAGACCTTATTAATTAGATCTTTGAAACTATTTTAATCATAAATTATGATATTATTTTGATAATTTTGCAGCCAGTGCCTACAAATGCTGTTGAGGAACCTTTGGATCTTGTCCGGCTTAGCTTGGATGAAAGAATTTACGTAAAGATGAGAAACGACCGTGAACTTAGAGGCCGTTTACATGTAGGTTACTGTAATATTTCATAACATATTCATGTCATCACTTTAACCTATTGTAAGATTATCAGTTAGGTACTCACATGCAGCCTCCAGCAAAATTACAAGCCCTTGTGGTCACTATCGAAAGCTCTTTAGCACACCATACAACACAATTGAGTGGATGGCTGGTGAGTCCTTCCCGTCTTAAATCTGCTTTTAAAAATCTTGGTAGTGCTTTTTTCAAATGTACTGCTAATTGGAAGAGCATTCCAAGTATTTGAGTAAACAATTGCCTCAAACAATTCAGACAAGCCTATTTCTTTTTCAATTTTTGTGTTACTCCTTTAAGCGGTTAATTCACATTAACTAAAAATTACATTATATAAAACAGGAATGTAGCTAGAAAAATTCAAGGATGGGCTGGCAACAATGTATGGGTGGGTGGTATGATGACTAAAAACAGTATTTTAACCTTTATTAGATGCTTAGGGTGGGTGGCAGGTTGAAATTAGGCTGGGTGGAAGGTCTTAAAATAAGTTTTATGGTGGGTGGAACATTTTTAGGGTGGACGGCCCCGCCCACCTCCGCCCTGCATAATTACATCCCTGATAAAATGAAATAGTACTCAAAATTAATTAAAACTAAATCCTAAAAAACATGACTTCAGACCTACTTTTATGATTATCTCAATTTAATCTCACCGGTTATGTAACTCAGTTTATAAGTTTTTAAGTGGTGAGTTCTCACAATAGACCTAATTAGCGATGGCCTGTGACATCACGAAAACTCGCATTCGTGGTTACGAGAACCAAAACAAACCGTAAAGTCCTATCTCATAACGTAGGGCGAGCGCGAATGTTACCCAAAAATTTTGTTGAAATACACTTTGAATTTAGCAAGTATGATCATTTTTAAAGCGTTAGTAAACATCTACCGTAGTCTTAGATTAAGTAGAACACAGTTGATCTGGTTTTAATTTACATTTAATAGGAAATATACATAATTCAAGCTAGGCCAAAAATTGGATCTCCGTTGATCTACTCAAGAGAGCTAAGCCGCTATGTGCACTAGCTGATTAGCACTGTCTGCATGATTCGGGCCTAAAACCATCCATTGTTCTCAGCAAATTTGATAGGTTTAATCCATTTCAATTTAAATAGAACTAAGCGTAGCTAGTGTTAAAAAGGATTTATGAATGCATCCCAACGGTTTGAAATGAGTTACCAACAAAGAAATACAAATACATAAACTTTAAATTTGTCCTTTTTTAGCTCATTTTACACAGCGAAGTATAGAAAATAGCGCCCTCTATTTATATTTATACCCACGAATTCAATCCAGATGTAAACAAGGTCGGTAATTCGGTGTATTGAACTGGTTTTCAAATTTCCATGATTCAAGGAAATAAGTATTTTTAGGTACGCATGAAGTAGACTCCTGTTCTTATTGTTGGAGGAAGTGGTGTTATTGACCACAATGTTAAAAGAGTCCAGTATCGACAGTTTTTAATGGACATGCATGAAAATTGTACACACAAATTAGACTACATTTCCAACAAACATTCATTGCCCTATTTAAGTTATACCCAGGGTGTCTCTTAGGCCCACAAAACAAAAATTGTTTCACTGTATCACCTTTGTGGCTTGGTTGGTTAGCCCATCATTCAACAGGAATCTAAAAAAGCAAAGGTCATGACATTTATTTGTTATTATTTATTTCAATTTAAAATCTATTAATTTTATAAACAATTTGTACGAATGAACATTCTAAATATTTGATTTTTTTTTTTTTAAATTTTCTTTTCCAAACTGCCTTATCAAAACTACAAAAATGTGGCAGAGCCAAGCCAAATGAGACATTAAGGCGCAAATGCTAGTTTTCCACAATAGGAGGAAATTTAAAAATGGTCAAATTTTTCAAATTTTATTTTATTAAAAAAATATACAGTTTATACATTTAACTTTTATACTACCTTAACAATTTTCAGATATATGATCAAAAAATGTTTTAAAAATGCAATTTAAATGACCTTACTTAGTCAATGTACAGTATACTGAAACAATTTTCAAATGCATTTTTCTCAAAACTTACATTTTAAATGTTTGAAACTTGATTGTTCATAACTTTGCAAGGAAACATTGTATAAAACTGATTTTTTTGCATGTTAAAGATAATAATGTATAGTTTTATAATCTATAAAAAAAAAATCAATTTTCAATTTTCCGACTTGTCTCATTTGGCTTGGCTCTGCCACAAATATCTTAATGTTAATGTGACGTATCCTACTAGTTATAGAGTTACTAATGGAAGATGGCTTTTACACCCCAAAATCGCAGTGAAAGCACAGACCTGGTAAGTGATGTTTTTAAATTTGGAACAGTATTCTATTGTTTCTCCTTAGGCCTATGATCAGCACCTGAATATGATTCTTGGTGAAGCTGAAGAGACAGTCACAACAGTAGAAATAGATGAAGAAACGTATGAAGAAATATACAAGGTAACAGTTGAAGAGATGTAGTCAAACTGTACTGATCTAGAAACCTCAATACATTTTGCCGTACTTGTAATTTATTCCATCTTTATACTGATCCTGCTATAACAATTCAACATGCACTGTATAACATCTATTTGTAAAACTGAAGTAACACATTTTTTCTAATTTGACAATGCAATTGTTATATATTGTCTTGTAAGGATCCCTTAAAATAAAAATATTTAAATTAACAGAAAAACCAAGCTTGAATAAATTAATGATGTACATGAGTTTAGGATATATTATAAGTAGATAATTAATACTTCTTTGCTTCCTAAAAATAGATAATGATACAATAATACAGTAGTAAGTTTAAATTTTTAACAAACCTTTGCTTCCTAAAAATAGATAATGATACAATAATAATAAGTTTAAATTTCAAACAAACCAATCAAATGAACTGACCTGACTTACAGTTTCGGACGTCTTGATTCACCGGCGTCCTTCTTCAGAGTGTCGACTCTGCTGTTAAACAATCCGATCACCGTTAGGTGGCAGTCGTCTAACATCAGGGTCGTATACGTGATTCAGAAAGTAGGCCCCTTCATCTCTGTTCATAGTCAGTTCAAATGATTGGTTTGATAGAAGTTTAAACTTATTATTATCGTATCTCCAAACCAGATGAACATTTTCAGTTAGATAATGATACAGATAATTAACTGGGAGATCACTCCACAGATTTCATGTGCGAGTTGTATGGCTGAGCGGTTTAGGCAGTGAACCGTGAGCCATTGCAAAAACAACAACATGGGTTCAAGGCCCGCTCGCACCATGGTTTTGGTGGTGAAGCAAGTCTTCTCGAATAAGGACTATAAACCGTAGGACAATCCAAGAATAGTAACCGTAACTATTAGAAGCTTTAGAGTACAGTATATAAATGACATTTTATTATTTATTACAAATGTAAATCAAAACCATTTAACAGGTAGCATTTTATCATTTTTATCTTTTAGTCAACCAAGCGGAACATTTCAATGTTATTTGTACGAGGAGATGGAGTAATCTTAGTATCACCACCACTGAGAGCAGGTGCTATCTGAACAGGAAACAGCTTTAAAAACCAAGAAAATGTACAGTAATAAAAGTTGATGGTTACCTGACCTAAAATTAAACTTAACTATTGTTTAGCCTCTCTTATGGATCATTTAAATCTTTTTAAAGAAACATTGGTACATGCCCTTCAACGTTGAATAAAAAACTTTCTATAATGATAAAAATAAGCAATTAGTTAGTAAGGTATGTTCATAGAATTTAAAAGCCAAGTAAGGAGCAAGAAAGTAAATTTCCATTGGGTGTAGGACAACCATTTTTATAAAAAAAAAATTGACTTCATCTACAAAAAATAAAATTTACAGCAAAATCCAGTGAAAACCACCCATTGTAAGCTAAAATGTTTACTTTTCTACTAAGAGGTCTTGTATCCTGGGATAGTATATTATCATCATGTATGAAAATACAACATGCAACTTAAAGAGAAACTCTAGGATTAATTTTTTATAGATAAATCTATAGAACAATAAGTGGTTACCTAACTGACAAAATTTCACAACTTTTGGGCAATGGGATAATGCCGAAACACTGTATGTATTGCAAAGTGAGTCACAAATCAAAAGTGGGTCTACTGTACTACTCACAGGGTTAAAAATAGGGAAATTGGAAATTTTGAAAGGGTTCTGCTTGAAACAAAACTCGCATTACAAATTTAATTTACATAAATGGAAAGGTCAGTTAAATTCACATTAGAATAGGTCATTTTAATGTCACTTTTGATATGGTTTTCAAACAGAACCATTTCAAAATCCATAATTTTCCTATTCTTTTTCATTGTGTAATATGAGTAGTAGACCCACTTTTTTATTTTATGCCTACTTTTGAAAGTTTTTTTCATTTATTATATCATTGTCCAAATGTTGTGACAGTTAACAACTAATTCTATAGGTTTATCCATAAAAATTTGAAATATCCCAGAATTCCCCTTTAGGGTAAATATTCATGGTGATAATCTTATAAACACAAGAACTAGTAAAAATTGTTTTACTTCAAGATATTGAATGGCACATTGTGTACATGCCTTATGCATTTTAATATTTATAATCATGTTAACTCATGATGCTAAAGCTAAAATTTGAACAGTGTGTATTTTATACAACTCCTTATTTATCAATTAGAATTACATTTTATACATTTTATTGTCATTTTAAACTGGGAAGTAAATAGAAGGAATCTTTTTTTTTCTTTATGAAATTTGTACTTATGAAAAACGTACAGTATCATATTAAAATATATTGATTTTAAAGTAAATTTAACAATGAATAAGTCACAACTTCATTGCAGTGGCATACAGGTTTATAAATGCTATTGAGCTATACTTGCTTTATTCAGTAATTTGTGAAAACTGATGGTAGCTTTCACATTTTACAATCTAGCATTGTATTTATCAGTTTCAAAATATTGGATTGTGTTGTTAGCAGGTGTGGATCCAAGGGAACCACCCGACCTTGGCACCCTTTGAGTTCAACGGATATTGTTTGAACTTTAAAAACTCATTGTTTGCAATAGATTACATAAAAATTGCCTCAGGTACACAGGAAATGCATCTTGTTTGAAAATTTGCTTGAGGAGGACCCTAGACCCCTAGAAGCAACATAAAATTCGGCATTAGGTTCACTCAATCCAGCATTGGGCCCTCCGCCCCTGCTTAGCAAAAAATTGTTAGAATGCCAATTTTTCCTGTTATTTAACACTTAACAATTAGTACATCTATGAAGGTTTTCAGTCATCCAGGAATTTATACAGGTATAATAAATAATAATTCTAGTCTTCTGGACTTTCTTCCGGGAGATCTTGTTGATAGCAAAACAATAGGTGCTTGCCAGGTTGTGTCGCAGTCCTCCTCCCTTGTTCAGAGAGGGCGCCTCACGTTTCATAGATGGACTCTTTGACACTCCTTTCAAACCAACTGCTTTCCCCATCCTGATGATGTGTTCTGGATTGGACCATCATTAAAAAAGTAAGTCCAGAAGACTAGAATTATTATTTATTATACCTTAACAATTTTAATTAATTGTTTTGTTAATTTTAATTGTTAATTGAACATTAAAATGTTCAAGGCAATAACTTTAGCATCAAAAACTCATGTGTAATGGGCTGGTATGGTAATGCTAATTTAAATAGATTTTAAAGAATTATCTAACTTTTATTTCGTCAAATTTTCCTGATGTCTACAACTGGGAACTAGTTTATGCTTTCTTTTGGAAGTGTTGAAAATGATACTTTATTTAAACAGGTAAATTTTTTTAATACAGTACCTGAGAAAGTTGTACTGTTTTTTTTTTTACATTTTGTAATAAATTTTCTTGTAATTGTATGGAAAACTTTTTTTTAATTTTGTTGCAAATGTATCAACCAACATACTGACTGATTGATGCAATGACCAATGGATATAATTACTCAGTGGAATGGAGTCAAGTACTCCACTACTCCGGCACTATGTAATGTGTAATGTTACAAATTCATATGACTTTCTACGTCCCTAAGGGTCACCTCATGTCCTGCTGCCCGATACAGGCGCTCATTCAATTGTCCATGGCAGGGGATGTATGGACCAGTACACCGGGGTAACCCCCTACTCGTCTCGAAAGATGTACTGGGTTCTTTATAGTGCACATGAGCCGTTTGTATACACTGGGCCTACAGTTTATAGTCCTTATCCGAGAAGACTATACCTGCCAACTCTCACGCATTATGCGCGAGTCTCACGCATTGGAGCCTATTTTTGACGTCTCACGCATAAGCTATAAATTGATCTCACGCATTAGCAGAATTCTCACACATAAACATTCATTTCAATAGTTTTTCTCATGCACGACACAATATATAGCAAAATATGGTAAAAACAGCCCCAAAACAGCGATAATTTGGGCAGAAACGACCCAAAAATGGCCAGATGACGTTCTTTTTTTTTTGTCGGATCGAAATGGGAGATGATGTGGACCAGGTAGTGGTGGCGGGGTTTGTCTCACGCATTGGGGCCAAAAAAAGTTGGCAGGTATAGAAGACTTGTTCTACCGCCAGAACCATGGTTCTAGCTTTCCTCTTTTTCTTGTGGACAAATCTTACAATTTTTACACATGAGTGACCACATACTTTACACACATGCTGTACGTTCCAATCCACGGAGTACAGCTCAATTTGAGCTTGTTGAGAAACTGCCTACTAAGTTGAGATATTTTGTTTAAATACAGTGATTTAGACTTACTCCAAGTCTGTATATTATATTTATTTTAATTTTTTTAATAAAGTGCGCCACCAACGGATGATAAAGTTTTAGTGGTGTGAGGTTTGTCGTCAATATACTTAAAACATCAGAAAGGTATGACGATCCACCTGCTATGGAACGCAATGGGTGCCTTTTAATAGTCTTTCATGAATTAAACCGAATCACCGTCTTGAACCAAGACTAACAGTGATTGAAATCATACCAATTATTATTTTTTATTAGCCCTATGCCTAAAAATATAAATTTCTCACTAAATTTTACATGTCAGATGTTGATAAAAATTACAAAGCTTTGTACAATTCTCTCAATAACCTGACAGCGAATCATAAAAATGCTGGGAACACTAATTACCTTTCCATGTGTAAACACATAAGGCAATCAATGCACCCCCCCCCCCCTCTCCACTGAAATTTAGAAAAAGAAAGTTTTTCTTGTAAAGATTGATAATTTGAAGAAATACATACAGTATTGCAGGAATTGTATGCCAGCCATCATTAATAATGCAGACAAGTACTCCGCTTTGCCAAGGTCTGTATAAAAATGCATTTCCAGTCATCAAGAGATTCCACATTCTAAAATGTTTGCATCTCGGATAAAATGGGTGTGCTGTTTTCTTCAATTGACATACCTCAATTGTTTTACTTTGGAATACTTTTTTAAATGTTTTAATGTGTAAGACTGCTATTTCCGAGCATCTTGAAATGCAATATTCTAAATTATTCTAGTGCCTAGGTTAACCCTTTGAGGTTCCATGGGTTTTACCCCAGGTCACCGAGATGAATTTAGGGGTTTGGGATTTAAAAATGACTGAAAATAGATTTTCATAACACTAATTTTCAGCAAATTTTGGTGTAATATGTTCTGGCCTTCCAAAAAATGACAAAATTTATTGACCTTTTGACTTAGGTAAAAGGCCATTTTCTCAAAAATTACAATTTATTGGCATAAAAACAATGTTTTTACCAATTTTACCATTTACTGTTGTAAATGTCACTAAAAATATTACTATATGGTTCATGAATGTTACATATTATATGGATTATGTTGTCATCTAAAGGAATGAATCAATTTTATCTTCATAAAATTATGATTTAATGTTATGATTTTTTATGTTGGAGTCAAATCTTGGGGCCAATTTTTATGTTTTCAGTGTGCTGGTCGAACTATTTTTTTAAAAGTCGTTTTGTCCTTTCAGTATTACACAAATGGAACTAATTATGACACTAGAACTTGCAAATAATGTTGGATTGGAAAATGCATGCCTGTGAGGCTGAAAAACAGCAAATACTGTTGATCTATTGACCTAGGTCAAAGGTCATGGCACCTTTCGCAGCCATCCCTGCCCCCTCGGGGAACATGTCCACAGATGATGATATGTACTCTAGAATTTGAACTTCGCCTACCATCCGTTACACTTTCTGACTCGTCGCTTTTGGCTTCATTTTCTATTAAATTACATTTATATTCTTCCCCAAGGTCAAAATCCTCATCATTTCTGTCAGCTAATAATAATGTGTAATGTATGACCGAAGCAGAAAACTTAATTTTATTACCAGTTTTCTTGCTAGGCATGTGCAATTACGTAAACTCCAGATAATTTGCCCAAATTATCCATTAAATAGACAGCAGCTTTACTAAAAAGTGCTTAAAAGTCAGGCAGTACTGTATACAGCCTACGCATCCTGGGCCAATAAATTAGGCCATATAAATTAGGCCACGACCTCAAAGGGTTATACTCGCCTATTTTAAACATGTCTTGACCCACCCGATGAACCTCTTTCAAACAATCCTAGTTATGGGCTTGATGTGCTACATTAAAAATGTTGAACTATGTATACTTTTAATAACCTGGTTACGACTTCATTTAACCACATTTTAGTCCCATTTCCGAACATTCACTTTATTCTCTTTATTCTCTTTTATTCGTCTACTTATAAAAATAAAAAATTACAAGCAGAAATGCAGTTTCCAATTGGCATTGATGGCATAACAAAA
>JAOTQE010111087.1:0-13208 GCA_025631205.1 Nesometra sesokonis
AGGTGGTTTCAGATGGTTTCAGGTGGTTTCAGGTGGTTTCAGATGGTTTCAGGTGATTCCATGTTTTAGTAACTACGGGATAAATGTAGGTGTTGCTTCCGCAAGGTAGTTTTGAGTTGCATTACTAGTGTATGTGTGTGTGTGTTGGGGTGGGTGTGTGAGAGAGTGTGCCGTCTTTTTGAAACACATAATTGTTCCCTGGGTAAAGACTTCTGCAATAAGGGAGACATACTTTGGCACCTCGCCATAAGGAACACCTGTCATCTGGCGCGTTTTTTTTTTTTGACTCCACGTTTTTTTGAACTTTGACAAAAGTATAAAATGCAGCATTTAAATACAAATTCTTGATGAACATATTACCAAGTTTTAAGCCTTATACTTTTCGAAACACAAGAGTTAGTGAAGTTCGAAATAAGTTTTTTTTGCCACCAGGTTTATATAATGTCACTTGAATTTGTAGTAACAAACATATAAAAGAAAAATAAGGTTGTAAACAATATAATTAGACAATATAAACTATATACTCTATACGATGGCAGTTATGTAAAGTTAAAAATAAATACTTTTGGAACATATATTTAATTAAACTGTTTAACTGTTTGTTGAGGGTATTTTTTATGGAATAAACGCCTCACCAAATTTCAATTTCATGTTGTACTCTCTAATGGCGATGGCCACTGACAACTGGCATTTTAGATAGAAGTTGCAACTTAATTTAAAATGATCAAATTATAAGCTGAAGTTGAATTTATCGATTTGGCCTTTTATCAATGTTCTGGATGTAGGTCGGAATATTTTGAGCGTAGCCGTATGTTGCTATTTTGAAAACACTTGTAAAAACATTACCGTAAAATGACAGATTTTAAAATGAACGTCATCGATGCATTCAACTTTCGTTTTTAGAATATATAATTAACATAGGGAAAATTGGTAACTTTCCGAAATAACATAACGCACTCGGGTAGCCTACGTCATATTATTGATTTTTTTTTTTTTTTTTTGAAGTGGTAAAATTTATATATTGATCTAATTACAAATAGTTGATGATCATTCTAAAATACTGATAAACATTTGTGATAAATATTAACGGTATGCCATGTATTGTGTATGACACAACGTTTCCGTCATCGTGTTTCGTGAAATTTCAAAAAATCCCTATTATTCTAACATAGGCCTACAGCTTAAACACACCAAAAATACATTTGTTTTATACATTTAAATACTATGAATATTATGATAATCATTAACAAGAAGGCAATAATTATAGTGATCGGTCTTTTGTGTCTCAATGGCGCGACCAACCGATTGCTTTAAGCAGATGCATAAACACCTTCAAAACATTATGTATATGTTAGGTTTGTATCAGGTTTAAACTAGATTTAATGGCGTATAGAGTACTCAGGAACAGCCTTTAGGTACAAAAATGCAACAAATTTGATTTTGACTTTAAAGCTTAAGAATTCATGTATACCCTCTGAAAACCATTTGAGATTAGATTAATGTGGAACCATATTTTACCATGGAGTACATAATCTAAACTGTAGGTATTATTTTATTTAATTTACTTTTAATTTAAGGTGGCCAAAGCTTTTCCAGTTTAACTCTTTTTCTGGCAATTCTTCTATTGTATCACTTATTATGAACTTAATACATGGGCCTACTAAATATACAAAATAAACTGAAAAACTATACCGACACATATTGTTTTATATAACAATTAGGCCTAAATTGTAGTTACATAGGCCTACACCTTAAGCTAAATAGTTTTTTGGAACTATCGCAATCACATTAAATTTGTACATTAAATAAAACCATCAAAGTAACAAAGTGTTATTACATCGGTTGAAAATTTCAAATATTGAAACCTATATCTCTGTCAAAGTTAAGTTGTAAAAGTATTTTAACCATGCATATAATTAAGCTTTAACCCTAATCCGTAAATTACTATCAACCTTCTAATAAATTAATTGTTGCTAAATCAATTTTCTCACAAATAGTAATGTTTATTTCTGTATACGTAGATATAAATCATAGGAAGTATATTCATCTGATTAATTGCATGTTCATCAAATGCGGAATAAACGTAATTCATATGATCATCTACATGATATCCTAGTAATTAATACGAACGTATTCGTATCGTATTTAAAGCAGATACTAGTATAATGTAAAGGAGTGGAACTGTCACCCTACGATGACAGTGGCATATCTCCACTCTAATTGAGCACTTTTTACCAAGCAAGAGGAGGAAATAAAAACTTTTTTTTTCTAAAATGTTTTCATTTTAAAAACATGCTGCACGATATATTTAATTTTCGTATATTAGGCTAAACAAATTCAGATGTATGATTACAAAAATGTCAAAAAATCCAGTATAATCAGATCAAATGCGGTTTTCTTCTAAATCAGTGGCTGATGTAAGGTGGCTGAGTGAATAGCTCGGTTAGTATTTACCAGAAGACTTAACCATTCTGCTATCCAGTAACTCTCAAAATTATAGCTCTAATTCGTAAACGCAAATCATCCGCTTACATGATAATTTTGCAAGTTACTGCAATTTCATTGGTCCCAAACCTCTGAATGTTTTGTCGTCTTGAATTAACTGGGCATGGACATTCGTTTTTTTAACAAATACGTATTATTTTTATACGATTTAATCTGATCTTCCAGATGTTTTTTGGTAGTTTTCTCTCAGTTTCCTTCCTTTCAAATATATAATTCCGCAAATTCCATTGTTTTCACTCGTCCCTCTTGCTCGTATCTGTCTAGACTTTGGGGCGAAAATTAAGTGAGCTTCTGCTTTTCTAGACAAATATTTACAGATATGAACCGTTTAAATCGTTCCATAATAACTTATAAATTCTTTATTCAACCTGAAATTAGGCCTATGCTTATTGCTTGGAGCTGATGGTATTAATTATTTAATATTTAACACCTTTAAGGGGGACACCGAAAAATATTGAAGATGAGTTCAATATTTTGCCACAACGATTACAATATATATATGTGTGTGTGTTTTCTGTAAGGGAATATGGATTTTATTATCTAAAAGCAGAACAATTAATTTTAAAACAAAGGAACTGTTCTTTGTCTCTATCTATAAAAATATTGCAAAACAAAGTCTTTACGATTGCTTTAGTTAATTAATGATACTTGAATTCAATTAAGTTTGCACTTTTTATAACTGCACAGCTTTTAAAGTCATTTACAGCACTTGATGATAATTTAGTATCATTTTTATCAATTATTGTATATTGTACATAAAGCAAGACTGATGTAATAATGGAAATAGGAGTTTGCGGAATTCCTAATACAACCTGGTCGTTACTCAAAGTATTTTCATACAAAAGAAGATATATTTATTGTGTGTACAAGCTGTTAATTTAAAGACATGTTGATCGTTTAAGATAATGGTTTGTAAACAAATTTTATAATTAAGCCAAACTGGAGTAACAATGTAAATAGGGGTTTAGCGAATACAGTACCTGAATACTACAGTGGCTCTGGACACCACTCAAAATATTCCCAATACAATTTAAAGAGGTTTACAGTATATTTAAAGTACAGCACAGCTTGCAAGGTATATTTGTGAACATTATTATTAAGTACTGTACTTAAATCATACTTAAGTAATCATGAGAATAGAGGTATGAGTATGTTGTTTTTGTCTGGAGACATAGGCCTAATAGCAATGGATATTCCGACTCAACTGATCTGCCGGAATTAATTATAATAATCGGTCTACAATTATTCTTATTTTATCTTATAAATTGTGTGTATCATTTTGTGTCTAAATTCTTATAGGTCTATAACCACTGGTCTGCAGACAAGAAGAGCGTATTACAGGGTATAGGGTACCAGAATATCCAGGGGGGCTCAAAGTGCCCTCCCCCCTACTTCGGAGACAAAATAAAAAAAACAACAATTATAATACAAAAGTCAACTTCTGGGCCGCGAGCACCCCCATTCAGTGGAAATAAATACCTCCTTCAAGGATAAAGGAGTATGAAGGGCTATACTGTGAGGTAAAACACCACAAATTCATAACATGGGGGGAATGGGGGAAATTGGGATTTTCTTTTTTTTTGGGGGGGGGGTGCGCCCCTGCCTACTGTCATTGCTTACAGACAGGAAAACATTGAGGAGTTTTTTGTCCCTACACAGGAACTGTACGAGAATCGCAGGAGAAGATGATACATGAATAAATTAGCACTGTTCTAAGTTTTGAAGTTCAATGTAATTCAAATTAACTAAGAAATTTCAGTACAAACTTTGCACTCTTTAATGTCAATTAACTTAATACTAAAGGTCATTAATTAATAATAGAGTAAGAGATCAATGTGATATGTTATTGCATCGATTCAAACTTCAAACATGTTTTCCTAACATTCACAGTCTTACAATATCCATGGTGTTATTTGTGTAATTAGTAACAAAGACAATGGAGTATTGATCATTCAGGATCGACCAGCCTACTTATTATTCTTCAAAATTGTATTACAGTGCGAGTCGTATACCTATACATGGTAGTCATCTTCATACACGTGCACCGTAGTAAAATCCTGAATTCAAGGAATAAGCAAAATTAACAGGCATATGAACAGGTAGTGTTATAAATTTTGTTCATCTGAGTTAGTTAAAGCATAGCCCTACCTCAAAATTCCAAGAGGAAGAGTAAGGTAGGATATCAGCTACGATTGACACATTCACAGGTTTATTCATTGGTCATTGGGTCTGTCATTGTTAGGATCAGACAGTGGCTTATCTAAGGGTGCTCAGGGTGCTCAGGGTGCTCAGGGTGCTCAGGGTGCTCAGGGTGCTCAGGGTGCTCAGGGTGCTCAGGGTGCTCGACAACACTCCTTTGGAGGAGAAAACAATTAAATTAGTATTAGTCCATAAGCCAGACATGTTTTTCGGTACCAAATTAGTTTACCAATAAGCTGTATAATTGGCATTGCTATCATGGATTTCTGAAAAGTAGGTGTAATACGGTTTCCAAAAATATATGATAGCATTTGCCACTAATTTGGTACCATTTTTCCAAAAAATTGGACCTGGCCTATGGACTATATACAAATGTGATCATTTTGGCCTCGAGAACCCCCTTTTGGCAATGAACACTCCGAGAGGAACTATTCATACTGTCAGGTAAATGCACAGTAAAATCATAAACCGTACCATAAAGGGCATGCCAATGGGGTGACAAAGGATAATACAATAGTAATAGACAATAGTTTGTTTTTTTTGGGGGGGGGGGGGCTTGTTAGAATCCAACCGAGGTTCGAGCACCACCTTCGCTTATTCCTATTCCAGGTGCTTACTTACCTTAAAATCCCCAAGTGGAGTAACGTAACAATTGTAAGTTAGTTGTAGTAAATGGAGTTGTAGAAAATATAAATTTTGTAGATTGAATAAAGATTCTTAGCTCCAGAGCCTCATGCTGGCTACGGCCCTAAATTTGGAGTGTTTTATATCGTGAATTCGTTCACTCTTTTCTGATCATGAATCATGTTTTGCTCTCCCTGTGCATATTGATAGAATTTGGACTAAACCACCACTGAACCAATGAGCCAAATACAACTCATGATCATTGTCCTCGTTAGTTATCTATATATCTTATGATTAAACAAAATTGCTTGCTGATAGTCCTTATCTCATTAAAATGCATTAAGTGAAAATTAATAACTAAGCAATTTTATTTTATCCATTTGACGTTGGCTCGAGAATCACAAACTTAAAAACACACTATCGCATAAAGAACGTGCAGTTCCCTATCTGATTGTTTTAATAATATTTCAACAATATGAAGTGCACTTTCAAATAGTTAATTACATATTTTGGCATACATGCATTGAATTAGTTAACTAAGATAATAATCACTGGTAATTGAAAATAAGAAACTGAATAAATGAATTATTTTACATATTATGTATTTGTATTTTACACACTGTCGATGGATAATGCTTGTTACAAAACCACTTTATATCAAGTTCGAATGAATAATTTTTGAAGTTATTATCAATTTTGATAAGATAGACACTAAATTGAAGTCCATAGTAAACAAAGTACATTGTTTGCTCCAATAAAGGCCCAGTGCATAAACTCACCCGCCAGTTTTGCGTAAACGCCCCTCGAATAAACGCCCAAGTTTACGTAAACGCACTTGGAATAAACGCCCCAATATGCCATTATAAATTCACCCTAGTATAGACGCAAAATACAACGTTGTTGAGTTAAACTCCCCTCGCCCCTCAAAATGAACACCCAGAGTTGCGTAAACGCCCACTCGAATAAACGTTTCAATGCACTGTTGTTTGAGGTAAACGCTCCCTAAAATAAACGCAGAGGCTTGCGTAAATCTCCATCCCCCTCCCGGAATAAACTCCCGAATAAAACGTCGTTTGAAGTATACACCTCCTCAAATAAACAACCACAGTCCACAATTACGTAACACGTAAATGTTTACATAAGCACCCTCACAAATTAAATTGCGGTAAACGCCACACCCTCCTCTCGAGTAAACGTCCAGGATTGCGTACATCCCCTCGTATAAACGTCCAAGTATAAGCCTAACCTTGTTTGAGTGTACACCTCCTCGAATCAACAACCGGTTAGCGTAAACGCCCCCTCGAGTAAACGCCTTAATATAATGGCGTTTGACATAAACTCCCATCCCTCGATTACGTATCCAGGTCTGTGTAAACTTCCCTTGGAGTAAAGGCCCCAATATAACGTTTAAAGTACCGTAAACTCCCCTCCCTCTCGTATAAACACCCAGGTTACGTAAATTTCTCCCATTGTAAACAACCAGGTTTGCGTAACCCCTCTCCCCCGCCCACTCTACTAAACTCCCGGGTTTGCGTAAACTTGCCATCGACACCAAGGTTTGCAAACACGCCAACTAATAACACTTCAATATAAGGTTGACTGCATAAACGCCCCTCGAATAAACGTCCAGGTTTGGGTAAACGACCCCTTGAATAAACACCAAAGAATGTAATGGCTGTTTATCATTTTTTGTCCAATAAAACTCCGCCAATAAACATCACTATTTAGAACGTCACAATATTATTCCTGATGATGACATAATCAGTGTCGAAATATTTAATTTTAATCTGATGGGTGTATTTCAAAACTTGGCTACTATTCATTACACTTTCTCATCCAAAAACCATTCCCTCTGGATGCGGGATTTACTGTTTATTGTAGCTCCGCTTACGCTATTCATCATAACCTGAAATCAATTTCTAAAAATAATCAATAAGTTAATATTACTGACATTTCACTTTATACGATTCAATAGTTACATCTACAATTTACAAATCGTTCACGGGTGGTTGTTGTGAGAATGCCCTTTGTTAATCGAATAATTAATGTAAATATCCAATCAAGCAATATACCTTGTTTAATTAAAAGTGTTAGCCTTTGAAAATTGATTAAAACCCATAAAAAGTTACTTTGAAATGTGACAATTTGAAGAAACTTACTAACAATTATGTCTTTGTTTACAATAATAATAAAAATAATATAATATAATTTAATATAATAATGTGAAGTTGATTTTCTTTGCATCATTCAAAATATTTTTCTCTTTTCATCGCAAGGAATTAGGCAAGATAGTTTTTGTTTTGTTATTTCTTTTTCAGTTTTTTTTTCGCACCTTCACAAGTGTACTATGCGCGTTAAAAAATGTGAAGTTTTTGAATAAATTACTTACTATCTGAATAAATGAATAAAATAATTGTAAAACAATTAGATATCTTCCTTTTCATTTTCACATTGAAAGGAACCTATTAGCCTAGTATTTATTCTACTTCCGATTGACGGATAAAGTTGTGAATATTAGACACGGGAGATATAATGAAACCGTTCTGGTTTTACAACAGTCATGGTCGATTGAATATTATTTACACGAATGAAATAATTCTAACACACATTAGACTGAAATTAAGTGCTTCCCAATTAATTTAAACAACTCTAACGTGTCGGTTATAAAGATAGAAATAAGCCCATTGATAGATAATATCCTTCACTCAACAAGATAACCTCTTGCTAATTAAAAGTTCATTTAAGTAGACTAATATAACTTAAACCAAAACTATAATTACTGATACAATTTTATCAGTTTTTAAAGATATAATTATATGCAAAAGTTCTTTGGAGTAAAACCATGCTTACTTGTAAACGTTTCGTTGACTCTCAGTCAACATCGTCAGTACGATTGTGTCTGGTTTTCAGATTTCATTCTTCTTCCTGGTGTTTTTTTTTTTTTTTTGGCGGGCGCCACCAACAGTTGAACTTTCATTCTTTTAAAGAACGCTGTTGTAGACAATTAAGCATATTTTTGGTTTTACTTTCAAGACATTTCACATAATAATCCATAATTAGTTACTATCTTTCCCTTTAAATGCTATCTTTTAGCTCCGAAGAAGACATACAAAAGTACACATTAGATTAAGTGCATAATAATTTAGTACTCTCTTAATGTAAAAGAGTGATACTTCACTCTTTTGGAGGGAATGTAAAAGAGTTAGAGTGACCACTCGTAAAATAGTGAATCCAATCTTGTGGAGAGAATTTTCTGCAAAGGTGCGTAATTCCACTCCTATGTAGTTAACTTTTAATCGTCGGAGTGAATTTCTTCCCTTTTTTTGGTCCTTCGGATCTTCTATTTCATTCCACTTGCACTCTCTTACGTTAAGAGGGTATCTTAACAAGATTGTGAGCGGAAAATACATGAGGGCGCTTAACTGTTTTAAAACAATGCGTTTTGCTGTGTAAGGAACTTGGACCATTGACTCTCAGATTTTAATTATGCTGCTTTATCGACTGAGCTAACCATCGGTCAAAATGAGATAAAAGGTTTAAAAGGAATTCGACTACAAAACTTTCAAAGAAAATAAATTAGTATACATTATTGCGAGAAATTTTCGTTTCCGAACAATCATTTACAAAGTTGTACTGGGCCAGGATAATTTTTTCATAGAAGTACTGGTGACATTTGATTGAGAAGACACAGCAGATTTTTTAAAAAATGTTAAAGATTAATGAATATTCAATATTTGCTTGTGGATTTATTGATTTTTTATACGGTTTTAGTTCTACTATTTATTTGAAATTAAAATTATAACCTGTAGTGTAACTATCTTTTAAAAATAAATACATAGGTGAAGGTAAAGGAAATGAATATCAATATAAATGTTGGCGTTTATCATCAGGAGTCAAACCTGAAACAATTGGATAGGATTTCTTTATCGGTAAGTCTATGAATGGATTTCTAGCCGATATCTAGCATGTTTCACAGGCCTTACGGTCGGGTTTATTCACTGTTATTGCTAGATCCGTTTAAGGCTCTATTGACATCCCATACTCACTAATTTTAGATAAGCCGACGACGGCTAAACTAAGAGCCCTGAAACTAAAATAAGTGAGCCTGGGATGTCAATAGCGCTTTAAACAGAATCAAGCAATAAAAGTGAATGAACCAGATCGTAAGGCTTGTGAGACAGGCTAGCCGATATCATAAAGGTACTTTTCAAGACCCATTACAGCTCAATTTAATATTTAGACAAACATTGGCCTAATTATATTTTATTAGGTTATATGAGAAAATCAGCGTTATTAAAAATAATAAAAGTTAATTATTTTCATATTCAACAAAATCGTTATTGTTGATATTGAAACGATTGGCTTAAAATTAATCAATTTCAGTTAATTAGTAATCATTTCTTGTAACAAAACTTGGATTCTGTTATATAAATAAATTGCATAATTAATATATCCAATTAGTTATTGTTGGTAATTCTTAGGAAGCTAGTCTGAGGAAAGATTTCAGTCTGCACACGTGTATGGCAATCTCAATGAGTGTGATTTATTAGAACTCTTAACGACAAGACACACAATAACGCGACCTAATCAAAGAAATTAATTCTTCAAAACCAGACTAAAAGCATAAAATAATAATGAATCAACAAGAGAGGAAACAGCAACGTACCCTGTGTACAAAACAAACAGTCAAACACACAAGAATGTTGTAGAACATTTTTAGGATCAAAACGTGTAATCTTGTGTCTAATTAATGTGGATAATCGTTTTTGTATAATAATATATTTTTTAGTTTTACATAGGATACCGTAAAATGGTCTTAAATAAACAATTAATTAAAAACAGAAAAACACTGTTATTCGAAAAACCACATCGCATTTGCTAACATTAAGATTATAAATTTACCATGATAATAGGAAAATTAAAATTAATAATTAATATAGGGTGTATATATAGCATCAAAAATACTGTTTCAATATTAAACAACAATAGAATAATTATCAATGTGGTTTATGTAAATAAATTTAACCCATTTTAGCTCCGGATCCGATTACGGATTAAGTCAATGGCCTATTAATTGTAAGGATAGGTAAACTTAGAGGGCGCTTCATTGCTTTAATAGGTCAAGTAATTTAACTTTCTTCGTAGTCCTAAGCGGTACATAATTTGGAGGGGCGTTAAAGCCAAGCTTATTCAGGTATAGAATCTATTGTCTTAACAGACACATATACCTACAGAAGAACTATTCTTAAAAGCATATTTTTGATTAAAATGTTAGGCCTCTATTAATGTATACTGTACCAATGAAATGATTCGAATTTCCATATATTTTCGGTTTGACAAGAAACTGTAGCAGGGTCCAAACAAACAGTTAATTTAAAATAGAGAGAAAATCATTCACAAAGAAATATAAACCTAATTGGCTCGATTGTTTTATTTTTTGTCAAACTCTGTTTTCCGGTTTTATGATGATGAATTTACCATAATAATAGGAAATTATAAGCTTTTAATTATACAATTCAGCGCACCTAAAGCAGTAATAACGATACTTGAATATTAATGACAATAATAGATCATTTAACGATCTGGTCAGTATGCAAATTTATTTAATTGGTACCGTGAAAACTGCTGTAATTTGACTTCTGTAGAAAATGTACAAAATTATTTTTGTCCGCTAAGGGGTCGTCCATAATTATCAACATTTTTGAAAATGTGTAGCATGGTTCAAGTTCCGGTTTCAGCGAGTCATTTTCATCACAGTTGTTTGAGCGTCATCTGAAATTTTGCATAGTATCAAAATAATGTAAAGTCAGAAGTATAAAATTTTTAATACTGCTGTGAAATGTCTGTTTTGGGTCTTTTTGTCATTCTTGGAGAAAGCCTATGAAAACAGAACACAATATCAATCAAACTTTGGCTCTTCAGCTAGTTTGACAAATTCCATTATCAATAAAAACAACTACTAAACCACACATTTTAAGGAGTGCAATATTATCAACATTTCTCCCCCTCCCTTTCTTTCGAGAGGGAGGGAGGGGGAGGTACAGAAAGAGTATGTTTTGTACTATTTTTGAAATGTCGATAATTATGACCTCTAAATAAGCATAGATTTTTTTTAACTCCAGCTTGATGAAGTTTTATTATTACCCTCAAGTAATGTCTTTCCTAGTAGTGTGAAAATTTAGAGGGCGCTCTGATTATTTGATAGATAATTTTTGGTGATTGTCGGAAACGTTAGAAGGCGTTTGATTATTTTAAAACATTTTTTGTATAGTCGTCTTGAAGAGTAACCGAACCCATGTATAAAATCTTTGTTACGTTCAAAGTCAAATGTCTTAACTGCTCGGACAAATAACGCTCAACAATGGATGCAAAGTTAAATTTTAGGAAAGCTCATATGCTGTTAGAGTAGTTAATGATTGGAATGCTTTGCCTAGTACAGTTGTAAACGCTGGCCTGTTAATCAGTTCAAATCAGGTATTGAGAAATTTTGGTCTTACCCCCAACTTAAGTTTCGCCCATAGGTAACGGAGGAGTACGCAGTGATGACCAAGGAGGGACAAACGTGCTTGTTCTCAACGTCCTATGGTTCAAGCTAATTCAAGGTAATAGAACATAATTTTAGAAGAAACAATGAACAATCGGAAACTTGTGAAAGAATAGTCCGCAACTGGACTTAAACCTGTAATTCCAGGTTACAAATCTAAGGTTTTATCTGCTCGACAGTACAACAAAGTTTAGTAAAGATAAAGGATCGATCGAAACCAAGCGGAGTTTTATAAAATAACGAATTAAATAAATATCATTTACGAGGATGGCACAGAGAAGGAGATCATCAACATGCGAGTAGCTGTTTAGGTAGACTTGCCCCGGTCGATTTTTGTAATATATGTAGCGCCGCCAACGACGGCCAAAATAATTTTTCATCATAAACGACTTGTCAAATGCTGCCTAAGCCAGCAAGAAATGGCGTATTTTGGGCCTCCGTATTTGGCATGTGGACGGATCGAAATAAAATGCTTCCTTTCCAAGTGAACGGTCTAGGCCTAAGCTGAAGCAGCAACAGTTGAGAGACTATCAAACAACCAATTATACCTAAAAAGCCTTCTCACGAATGTAATTTTGTCCTATTCTAAAAAACTCAGTTCTTATTTCTCGTGCAGTTGTAATCGCCCATCACATTGCCTAGGCCTAGGGATTTTATTTTCCTTATGGGTAGACCCAAATCTAAGGCCTTCTCAACGCAAAACTTTGAGTAGCAAGAGTATCACGTGATTTTCGAATTCAATCAAGCGTGACCATTCGCATCGTGAATTCACGGTGCGTATGGTCACGCATGTATCGTTTTAACAGGCCTTATGGCTAAACTAATATAAGTGAGTATGGGGCGTTTGCGCCTTAAAAGGAATCAAGCAATAAAAGTGAACAAACCAGACCGAAAGGCCTGTGAGACAGGGTACTGTTTAGGTTACATATAAAATAACGTACTACCGCTAATTTGGTATGTGACCATTTTAAAAAGAAAATAGGCCTATACCATTCTTCTAAACACCGATCATCTCAAAGGAAGGTACATTGCTTTATTATAATTAAACGACTTACTTATTTCACTTTCAGAGCACTATATTAAAAACATAATTTGAAAAATACGTTGTCGATAATATGTTCGGTCTTCCAGCACTTGAGCGTCTCCCGATTCCAGTAAGACTGTGTATGTGTCTAGATGAGGAGAGGTGTGATATCAAGAAATAGGCTACAGTTGAACCTCCCGTAAGCGGACACCCTCGGTTCCGCTTACGGGAGGTATCCGCTTACGAGAATTCCGGCCGATAGAGGGCCAAAGTTGTAAACTTATGTATACGTCCGTATGTCTCACATTTCAC
>JAOTQE010111098.1:0-13208 GCA_025631205.1 Nesometra sesokonis
CCCCCCCCCCCCCCCCCCACCTCTGGCTACGCCCCTGGAGTACATCATCATCAGAAATGTCACATGCTATTTCTTGGCAACTTAAACAAATGTCATTGACTATCACACTTTCTTTAAATTTGTAAAAAAAATTGCTAATCCAAGGAATAAGTTCATGTTGCATTCTGATTTCCATTAAATTCTAACAGCTATCAAAAACAACTGACATCCACATTCTTCTAAGTCTTATTTCAACCTGTACATTAGTTTGCTTAAAGTCCACTACTGTTAAACAGCAACTTCCTGGTTGATGATAATAATATTTCTTGTGTTACCAGTGCAAATTCTTAGGTTTAATAATGGATGAATGCTTCACTTGGAATCATCATATTACAAATTTAGTCCCTAAATATTCTGGTATACTTTTTAGACTAAAGAAAATATTGAATGTCAATGTTTTATTGTCGTTATATAAGACTCTAGTACTTCTACATATCCAATATTGCAATTTGATTGCGGCTGATAACAATAATTCTCATCTTGATACTGTAATCGTAAACAGAAATGTATAATGCGTCTTTGTACCAACTCATATTTTTTTGAGCATTCACCTCCATTATTTGCCAGTCTTAACAACTTAAATGTGTATGATATTCATAAATTATAAAAGGCTTTTTTATGTATAGTTTAATAATAACCTATTACCACATGTTTTTTCTGATTATTTTTTTAAGGTAAGTTTATTTCATAATTATAATATTAGGTGTAGTACTTTGTACCGTCCATATTATTTTTTCACTGATATGACCAGAATATTATACAAGGCCACAACTTGATTCTATGGAACACTATTGACGCTCCTCTAAAAACATTTAAGTTATTATATAAAAACTTCCTCATTTCTATATACTGTATCAATAAGATCTTTGTTTCACCTGTGTATGCTACATTCTTATTATAGGCTCAATATCCTGCCTTTTTGTTTGTTAGTCTCATGTCTTGTCCTATGTTTATTAAGTTTAATATGTAATGTATTATTTAATTTAACTTAATTTAATTTAGGATGGCCAAACTTTTTTGAGCATAGTTCTTTTTGGTCATCCTTCCATTGTATTAATTAAATGCAAGTTAATATATATTATTTGGAAAATAAACTGACACTGAATACCTCCATGATATTTGCACACCTGGTATCGGATCATTCTGGTCGCGCCTTCAGTCTATTCAGGCTATTTTTCTAAATCTTAGGGTTAGATTTTAGGTTTAGGGTTTGGGGTTAGGTTTTAGGGTTAGTTTATCGCGACCAGAACGATCTAGAATAATAGCGCGACCAGATTGGAAGGCGCGATCAGAATGATCGTAATTCGCACACCTGACCATTTGACTTTTAAATTATTGAATATTTTAATATGAACATTAATTCGAAAAGACAAAATATTAACAATTTTAGTTTGATCATTTTCAGTAAATAGTTTTTTTTCTTCTTGGATAACTCGTACCCGTGGCAAAATCTCTAGTAATGTCTCCCAAGAGTTCGATATTTAAATGAAAACTTGACAAAACAATCCATATTTAATAATATAATACATTAATAGACTATAAATTTTATATAAAAATACGAATAAATAAGTTGTAGTCTAAATTAGGAGCAACAATGCAGTTATCTACCGTGGGTACGAGTTATCCATTTGGGTACGAGTTGGCATGGGTACGAGTTTGCATGGGTACGAGTTGTCCTGTTCCCCGCCACAGTAGGCCTAGGCTAGTAGGGGCGAAGCTAGCTTACTCACATTCGCCTGCGGCATGAATCAGTGCCCGAACAATATCGGTCCTGCCACTCGATACGGCTGTACGCAATGTTTCTACAGCTTCCTGCATTGTTACTACTCTCTGAAAACTAAACACAATAACTTTGCCAAATCAATTAAATTATGCTAGGCTAGGCCTTAGGCCTATTCCTCCTTGTCAAGCCTAAAAAATCAGATTGAAAACACCGGCGAAAACGTAAACAAATCTGACGTGACTTGTTGGCTCTAGTCTCCTGTCCAGGCTTTCAGAAGTAGAAAATGCATACAATTGTCAAAAAGATGTTGAATTATTTACTAATATTATTATAGTTTAGCAGAAAAAGGTTTTATAATAAAGCTTGTAAATTATATTTAATTCATGTAAGGACAAAAAAGTTTTATAATAAATTTATAATGTATTTTGATATTCATTCGGCTAAGGATTAATCGGGTCATGTCAAAGTTCATAATAATAAGGTCACTCCTGAAATAATAAAATCTAATCATTTGTTTTCAGAACTTCTCAAAATGAACTCAGTTTTTCGGATTTCACCTATCTTCAGACAATCGTTGTCAAGATTGTTAGTATTTAGATACTTATCAGCAAAGTCAGGTTCAAAAGAAAATATAACATCTTTAGTAAAAGACGATAAAGTGGTGGTGTTTATGAAGGGTGATCAAGAACAACCGATGTGTGGATTTAGCAATGCAGTTGTGCAGATTTTACGAATGCATAATGTTAAGTTTGTAAGCCATAATGTTTTGGACGATGAAGATCTTAGACAAGGTTAGATAATGCTATAGATCATTTATTATAGGGTACTAAATTTATTATTTGTATCCTATTTGTTATTTTGTTTATTTATTTGAAGGTCAAACGAATATTTTACACGCGTCCTTCACATGTGATGTTTAGCTGTAGTGTTGGTAACGCCTGCTTTTTAAAATTTAATATCGAAAATAAAAAAGTACCTTATGCGAAACAATAAAATGCACCCAATAAACATCAAAATACGAATTGAATTGGCACTATTTGTACAACTATAAAATTAAAAAATTGCACTGTAGAACTAGGCATCGTCAGAAATTCTTTTCAGTTACATCTATTAACGATTGGAATAGTTTACCATTTAACATTGTTATTGCATCATCTATTGACACATTTAAAAGCCTTTTGGAGACACACTGGCAAACCCACAGCATGAAGTTCGAGCCCTATATTAAGGGCTATCAAGAGGGACTCACAAATCTATAAAGGTTTACAGTCTAAAGGTCAAGGTAAATTCAAGGTAAATTTCAGCCAAATTCTCCCAATAACAGCAATCTGGGCGAACTGCCACCTTTTTTTTTTTTGCTCATCAAATACAAATTCGGTAAATTGAGGGTGCTGGTGCATTCCATGGTATTCAGCCAACACGGCGAGATGGCGTACCGCTTTCAAGAGTAAAAATGTTGGCAGGCATGTTGAAGTCATTTTCTGTATAATAAATGATGACTTGATGTTTAAAAGTTTATGTGCTGATCTTTGCCAACTTAATATAGTTTTGAGGCAATATGATGAAATGTTTGACAATACCAGACAATTTTTAATGCATTTTAACTATTATGAAACTATACTACTGTACTGTCATTACTATTTATTATTGATGCTTTTATTCAAGTATTTGATATAAATTACAGAGTACTATATTGTAAAATATAGATTTTTAGGCTTCCGTCAGTGTTATGTTATATATTTTAATAGTACTTTATACCAGCAACGATATGTAATAATAAATCTCCAATAAATCTATAATAATTTCACAAATAAATCTTCCCAAGAAAAAGACACGGGTATGCCATTATACCATTACCTATGACATTATAAAGGCATTGACTGTCTCAAGATTTGACTGACTTTTTGGTCAAATTGCAGTATATAAGACCACATTTAAAAAAAACCTAATAGTTTATAACCCCTGCACGCATCATTTTTGGAGAAATCCCTTTTTTTCTTACTCATTATTTCAAACGATTGTTTTTTTTTTCTATCAGTGTGGTATCAAATTCACTTGAAATGCTTTGGATTTTCTTAAAATTAATCAACAACGATTCCCGAGCGATTTCTTCACTGGAGTGCCCTGTTCTGTTCATATGGGTATGGTATTTCTGAGGGTGTACCTTGTCCTTTAAAAGCACTCTGTTAACCCTAACAATTATTTGTTTACCCACATCTGTTTCAAAATTTAGGGTGGTAATGGGATGAACAAAGTTGGCACCGTTTGTAATGTGTACCATTCCTGCGTGAACAAGTAATTTGATAATTTCGGGAGCCAAGAAGAATATTTTACCAAAATATTTCTTTTTTAAGGTGTCAAGGAATACTCAGAATGGCCCACAATTCCACAGGTCTACATGGACGGCGAGTTTGTCGGAGGTTGTGACATCATGTTACAAATGCATCAAAGTGGTGATTTAATAGAAGAATTAAAGAAGATAGGAATCCGCTCTGCATTATTAGATCAAGAAAAGGAGGAGAAAAAATAACGATGCATGATCAAGTTTATCAACAATTATTTAAAGGGGAACTCCGGAATTAAAATGTCTATGGATATACCTTAGTTTTGAACTAACTGACAAAATTTCAAAAGATTTGGGACAATGAGATAATGAAGGAAAAAACTGTCCAAGTTATGTCTTAAATCAAAAAGTAGGTCTTATTACACAATGCTAAAGAATAGGAATATGACAGATTTTGAAAGTGCTGTGTTTGAAAACCATATCAAAAATTACATTAAAGGTTACCTGTTCTAGTGTGAATTTTCCTGATCCTTCCATTTATGTGAGTTATAATGATTTTGGTTTTCAAGCACAACCCTTTAAAAATCTTGAATTTTCCTATTCTTTAACACTGTAATTTGAGCAGTAGAACTGCTTTGGAATTGGCACCCACTTTGCAACATGTTTTTTTTTTTCATTATATCATTGTCCAAATGTTGTGAATTGTTTCTGTTAATTCACTTGTTCAATACTTCTTCTATAGATTTATCAATAGAATTTTTAATCCTGGAGTTACCCTTTAATATGCAAGATTACCTGTAGATCATCACATCATTCTATTCAGTTAACTTTAGTTTGTTGTTTTACTGCAAATGGATTTTTTTATATGGAAGAAATTTTATTGTCATGGCTGCCTTTATGTACAGTAACTGAGTTTTTTATGCCCATAAATTATCTTTACATATGCACGCAGTGTCGATATGTCATTAAGAAACTTTTATAGCAGGCCTTTTGTTAGAAGGTGCCAGGCGGCGGGAAATCCACCGCACATTTCAGGTTGAGTGCCCTCCATATATTTCTGGGTCATGGCCCTTGTCAAAATTGTCAAATATTTTCATACTGTACTTTGAAAAATTGGCCTCTACTCGAAATTCTAATTAAAGGCTTGTGTAGTAGACAAATATGTTGCCTTGAGAATTTCTGGTTAAACCTATGGGTAGAGGGTGCCTCCAAAATAGTAGGCCCCTATCATTCACTGAGGAGTGTAGCCCCAAATTGAATAGTACTATTTGGAGGCACCGAGGCCCATGGTTTTAACCAGAAACTCAAATTTAGGCAACCAATGTTTGTTTTACTTTCTAGATCAGACATTTAAAAAAAGGAACGGTATAACTTTCCCGTAAGCTCTGTTAACATCTGCCAGGCTACGCTAAATCGGCTGATTTTTTCCATTGCATCGCAGAAGACTGACTTGTTGCTTATCATAATTGACAGAGACGTCACTTGTGAAATAGTGTACTATAATTCACAAAGTGACATCAACATGCTGAAATAGTAGAAATAATTTAAATCGTGTGCCACTCTGTCAATGAATCAGTGCCGTTTAAATGTTTGATGTAGAATATAGTACCTGATATAAATTATTAGCAAAACTAAGCATAACATAAGGCTGATAAACACTATGTATTAAATATCACCTTTATTTCTTTTTATTTATTTGATGTGATTATGATCATACATGTATTTTAGCAAGTTATTAATTATATAAATTTAAAATATACACAATTATTACTCATAAGCCGCAACTGTACTGGATTTAAAAAACAAGATTCCAAATGTTAAATCTTTCTGTTGTTTGCATTTAGGGATCATATCAAAATTATTCTACTGCAGTAATCCAGTGCTATCCAATATTGCTACTGCAGTAACTGAAGCAGTCACAGAGATTAATATGTTTCAGTTACTGGATTAATAACGTGTTACACAGTGGCAGCGTCAAGAATTTCCCGACGGCAGGGCAATTCCCCCAACAGGGAGGGCAACCCCGACGGCCCCCGACAAATAGGGCAAGTTTGATGTGGGCGGTTTTCCATTTGACAAGCAAAAAAAAAAATTAATTGCCGTTTTTAGCATGCCTTTTTAAGCCATTTGGTATATTTGGGGGCTCAACTGGATGTGCTCTAAGCCTCGACGAAATCTTAAGGGAGGGCGCGGGCAAAGGTTCCCCATAGCGCCGCCACTGGTGTTACAGTATTAACAGAGAAAAAAAAAATTTTAAATAATCCCTAATCAGTAAACAGAATTTATAGGCGAAGACTAGACAAGGCATGCATGCATGCCAACATTAACAATAGAACCGATAGAAAAAATGCAAGAACTTCTATTAAACCAGTTCTGGATCTAATAAATTCATTATACAGTATTCAAGATGTTAAAACTACATCAGTGGGACACCTCATCGGACTAAAGCTCAGTCTAGACTTAAATCTTTTTTTGACAAAAAATTTTGACATGCCTATATATGGTCATGATAATGTCACACTATGACCATACATAGAAATACCACTACCATATATGGACTTGATCAAAGTTTTTGTCATAAATTTGTTAGTCTGGACTGAGCTTTTGGTTGAATCTATACCTTGGTTTGCCAGAGCAAATGTAATTTATATACAGTACTACAAATTTACATTTGGTTAAAAAAACCATCTAAAACAAAATGACAATAAACATGAAAAACTCTTCTAATAAATGAAGCAAATGTGTATACAATACAATGCATATAGAATGGAAAACGTAAAAACAGTTAAACTTGTCTAAATTTAACTTAGGGATTTTGTTAATTACTGGAACACATCATCTGGCATGAGAACTAAATTCGACTTAGAAATAATTTGATTTAGACAAGTTTAACTGTAATTAAAATTGAGTTTTTTTATTTTTTTTTATTTTATAAATTTCTTTGGAGACCTGATGTTAACTCTGGAGATGAAATGCGGCTGCAGATTGTTTTTTATTGGTGTCAAGATATGATATTGTCAGTTTGGCTTTTTGCCGTTATAACCGCATAGCTGTTCAACTGATCATAATTTATTTTGATTGTGCAGTTTTTTTTTTTTAGTTATGGTTATTTTGTAATATTTTTATAATAACCAATATGTTTTGTGTATAATAACGATCAGATGGTATTCAAAGTCATTTATATAAAATGTATAGGCAAACTGGTGTTTTATTAAATCATATATTGAATAATTACTGTATTAGTATATTTGATTTTGGTATCTACTGCCTTCTATCTTTCGTCTGTCAACCAACTTATCCATCCAGACTGGTTTGTTTTTGAGTATTCCAATGAGGCGATAACTGTTCACCAAGGATAGTAAAAAGGCCCGATCCCAATGGGGCTTTCCGGTGGTGATTGACAAGTACACTAAGAAACAATCCCTTTCTTTTTTCTGAAGAGTGTACTGTGTTTTACTCCCCCGGATTGAAGATCGCTGGGCGATACATTGTTTTCGTCCTGTCCATCTGTATGTTTCTTGTAAACTTCAATCTTGGCTCTCAGTTAATATTTGCCATATGTTTCTTATGAAAAGAGCTTTCTGTTGGTGCCCTACATTTTAATGTGAACTTGACATTTGACCTCACTTTATACTCCAGTTTTCATGTGCTACATTAAAAGTTGGTTGCCACTGGGTAAACGTCACCCAAGTCGCTTGTATCTGGTTGATTTTTTAACTATGCAGCGCCACCAACGATCACAATCGGTCTACGCTATTAATCTGTACAAGCTATGGCTAAACTAAAATAAGTGAAAATATAAGTCTCAGATATAAGGAACAAACATGAAAATACCACAACTCAATTTTACAAACCCTTGGATTTGCATACCCCTTCTGCTCCCTTATAGTATGTAAAATTGAGGTACAGTAGTGGGTCTGGATAATAGTATTCCGGGTCCACAACAAGATGCCATTCGTATTACTGATGACTGTTTTTGGATCACAGGGTGACGCGAGTTTGAATTTTGTCAGCTACTGCCTCCCCACCCCACTCCCCAGGGGAGACATCCTGGTATCTGGAAAGAGAGATGATCAAGCCAGAATTTTTTAAGCAAAAATTATTATCGCCTATTAATTTTTTATATCCTGGTCCTTTTCCTTCTGAAAGGGTGCACACAAAATATGTTACAGACTGTAAATACCGGTAATACAATATACATCATTTGATTTCTTGAATTATTTTATTAATTTATATCAATTTTATAGTTACATTTTGGTTGATAAGAATTGTATTTAGATGTTAGTAAATTATTATAACAGAAAAAGAAACAAAATTCATGGAATGACAATACACAGTATGTATAAATTTTGGTGTCCATCATAAGAGGTCAAGACACCTGCCCATAAAATTTCAAATTCTAGTACTGAACTCAGGGAACTATTTTTCCAATAGTGTCCTTAAACCAAAAACAATGTGCTTATACAGTATTATAGACTTGCTCCAAGTTTGTATATTATATTTATTGTAAGTTTTTAGTGAAGTGCGCCACCAACGGATGATAAAGTTTTAGTGGTGTGAGGTTTGTTGTTAAACATTAGAAAGGTATGACGATCCACCTTAATCGTCTTTCACGAATTAAACCGAATCACCGTCTTGAACCAAGACTAACAGTATTATTGTTCTGTAAATTTTAAAGTCAAGTTACAAGGTAAAAGTACACTACTGCGATATAAGCCAATATAGTAATATATTTTTATGCATCAAAGATGTTAGTTACTCTACACATTTTAAACCCATAAAACTGTTTCAAGGGGCAAGGTTTGGCTTATATCGGGGCATACTATGTCCAATGTGATTCTATGTTCAAAGGTAGTGGGCTTATACCAAGTACTTAAACTGAGAACACAAGCGGACAGTACAGTTTAACTTTACTAAAGTCGACTTTCTGCCTATGTCAAGTTGAATTTATTTTCAGTGCCACTGAGGCAGATTTTTTTTTTCTTGGGCAAATGTATTTTACAATGCCACTTTGAACTCAACTTGGTAAAATTTGACTGTCTACAAAAACTACTGTAATTGTGCAAATAAACAATTTTATCAATTAGGCACAAAGCACAACTCTAAATGTTGGGCATCCATCACACACGCTCACCCCCTGTTATCGCAAAAACGTAGTTGACCCCCCCACACCCTTATATTAGAAGCGCTGGATCTAAAAGTGACCCAAAAACTTAAGTACTAGACATACCTATGGGCCAGGCATAACATCAATCAAATATCAAAACATGCTAAATGGGGATTTTTTTTACTTGGCTAGTTCAAAAAACTGGGAACCACGGCCACCTGGATCTGGAAAAGTTGCACCCCCTCCCCTTTTTGCTGTACATTTTTTAATTACCCCCACCTGGATAAGCACCTTTCAAATGTAAATAAACACCCTTTCAAAAACAAGCATTCAAGAATCTGTATTATGCAATGTTATTCATGAATTATACATATATTTATAGCATTGTTTGTTGTCTTGTCTATTTTCTGTAACCCTTCTCAATTTTCGGTCATTTCCATTAGCGCTCTCTCAATATAATGTAGTTTGAATAGCACCCACTTGGATCATTAGTCCAACAACCCTTGATAAACTAACATTCATTAAGAACAATTGCAATCAATCCTAATGTTGGTACCATTACCTCAACCTTAGTTAATGTAAAATTATACCTGCCAACTCTCACGCATTATGTGTGAGTTTCATGCATTGGAGCCTATTTTTGATGTCTCGCACATAAATAATCTTTCACGCATTAGCAGAATTATGACTCGTAAACAGTAATTTTACTAGTTTTTCTCACGCATGAGACAATATATATGGTGTTTTTCTTTTTGATCAACCAAAATAAAAAACATAAGTAAGAGTGGACTGCCAGGTTTCATTGTCAACTGGCGTGTCATCTGGAGTGTGGAATCCCACGATGATGTTTGTGAACAGCGCCACCATTCGATCCAATCGGATGTGCCCCCCCCCCCTCCTCTTTCATTAGCAACTGATCGTAGATGTGGGTACTGTAAGTCCACTCTTACTTATGTTTTTTATTTTGGTTGATCAAAAAGAAAAACATATACATTTAAAACCGACAACCAGATGAAATTTTTCCAACATTTGACACAATATAGAGTAAATCGGCACCAAAACAGTGGTAAAAAGGTTGGCAGGTACAGTATGAAGCAAATGGCAAAACCACCAAGATGTCACAAAGGAAATTAATAGGGAGGTTTTGCAACTTCACAAAATACAAAAATGGATACGTCGGAAATTCTTGTAAGGTTTGAATTGAACACCTTGTATACCTGCCAACTTTTTTTAGCTCCAATGCGTGAGAAAACTTCGGCCCCATTACTTGGGCACATCTCCCATTTGTTCTCCCAACGGACCAAAAAAAAGTCATCCGACCACTTTTGGTCCGTTTCTGCCTAGATTGTCGCTGTTTATGGGGCCGTTTTTACCGCATTTTCTCTATATTGCCTCTTGCGTGAGAAAAACTGTTGAAACGACTGTTTATGAGTGAGAATTCTGCTAATGCGTGAGAAAATATTTATGCATGAGACTCATGCATAATGCGTGAGACTTGGCAGGTATACTTGTATATCTGTCCAGTTGGTCTGTATTTTATGACAACCATTAACAATTCGTAGGTAGAGAGTTTGATATACTTTTAATACAACTTTCAAAAATGGATGTGTGACGTACTTATCTGTTTTCGTTATAGTATTTTATAAAGTTGCAAAAATTCACTTTTGAGAAATTAGCAAATAATCAACAAGAAATATAAAGAAATACAGTACAAGGGAATTTTAGTTTATTTTGTTTCATAACTTTAGTTATAGATGTCCACTTTTATTATGACATCTAGATAGATTCCTGCAATCTGATTGGTCAGTCGTTATCGATCATTTGACCCATTTCATGGTAACGTCATGAATAGTGCAATTTTGGATCCATACATTTTGCTCCAATTTACGCTCGCCGAGACGTGAAAACGTTCGCATATTGTAGTGTGCATGATATGCGACAATGACCGCGCCGGCTACACTGTAATAATTTTGTACTGCACTAGCGCTAGCGCGCCAAATGACAAGGATCTATTTACATGTAGGAGGTGTCATATAAAACAAATAATGAATGTTTTTTCATTCATGCGATTGAATTGACAACTCATTTTAAAGTTTACAACAAGTGTAATATGGTTTTAATATTTTATAGACATGCCCAAATAATTTAGCAATATGTGACCCTTCTTAAAATTTCAAATATCGAGGTTTTGGGTTCAATCCTACCTGATATTCACGACAAGTGAAGGGATTGTATACCTTCCAACTCTCGTGCATAATGCGCGAGTCTCACTCATTGGGACCCATTTTGGACATCTCAGACATTTTCTCATGCGCAGACAGTCATGCAAATACTTTTCTCATGCATGAGATAATATAGAGCAAAAGACAGTAAATACGCCACCCCCTTCCAAAGCGGTAATTTGGAATGCAACGGGGAAAAATGGGCTGATGACGGTTTTTTTTTTTTTTTTTGCTTGTCAGATCAAAAACGGAAAAAATGTGGTCCAGCCCCAACTCCAGGGATTGTCTCGTGCATAGGCATAAAAACGTTGGCAGGTATAGGACTGTCACTTACACAATCCCTATTCTCAATGCTAACCACATCACTAAAACAATTTTTGTTTTATAAATATTTACCTGCCAACTTTTTTTGGCTCCAATGCGCGAGACAAACCCCGCCTCCAGTACTGGCCGCATTTCCTCCCATTTCGCTCTGACAAGCAAAAAAAAAAAAAAAACCCCCTCATCTGACCGTTTTATGACCGTTTCTGCCTAAATTATCACTGTTTTTGGGGCCATTTTTTTACAGGTTTCTGCACTATATTGTTTCATGAGTGGGAAAAACTATTGAAACAACTGTTTTGAATGAGGATTCTGCTAATGCGTGAGAAAAAATTATTTATGCGTGAGACGTGCAAAATAGGCTCCAATGCGTGAGACTCACGCATAATGCGTGAGAGTTGGCAGGTTTAAACTTATGCAAGTACAGCATACACATCCATAGTTGAATATGTAAGCAGTACAACTCATCAATTGATATGTAAACTGGATTGAGGAGTCTAGCTATACTCATATTTACTGGAATGCGGAGACTAGCTGCAATGAAAAAATTCAAGGTTTTACTGCAGTGGAGTTGTACCCCATATCCACTGTATATTTTCTAATTAAATATATGGAATATAACATAGTAATGGAATAAATCAAAATGGATAACATGGGAATGAACTTTTAACTAGATTAATTGGTATCAATTCTGACAAACAATAAAGATGTATTGTCACCTAAAATTTAAAAAAAAAACGATTTTGAAAATAAATTTTATTTTGAAGAAATGTGATCATTCCACTCAAAATTAGAGTATTAAAAAATATTTACCTGTAAGTTTGCAAAATCATGTTAAAAATGAACAAAAATCCATTAAAAGTCTGTCAGCCATAATTTTAGTCATTTTTCAGTGTAAAAATTGTATTAAACAATTTTTAATTGCACTTATGTTAATTCTCAAGCTAATAAATTTGGTGTAAATTTAATATGAGAAAGTTAACTTCAAAATGAATGGTTATGACTTTTTGGTCATTTTAGAGTGACAATACTTCTTTTTAGTATACAAAAATATTATACAGATATATTCATTAGGTTGACCCAAACTTGATAAACTAACCTTAGTTACCGCTCTACAAGCTGTTTTCAATTGTTAACAACTAATCACACTGGATTAAATCCAATAACAGTGGAACAACAAATAGCCTACTGACAAATGAAGACAGTTTAAGAAGGTGTGAAACCTTTTAACTCCCATAAAATACATTTAGATATTTTAACATTAGTTTTTGGACTTGGTAGCATACCTGCCAACCCTACAGATTTTCGTGGTAGGCTACCGCTTTTCAACCTTCCTACCGCCTACAGCTTTTCCATGGAAATCCTACCACTTTTTTAAATTGAATATCAAAAATAAAAGTGTACATATATAAGAGAAACTATAAAATGCACCCAATAACATCAATATAGGAATTGAATTAAAAGTACACAATTTCAGCCCAATTCCACCCCCCCCCCCCCCCCCCCCACCAA
>JAOTQE010111109.1:0-25145 GCA_025631205.1 Nesometra sesokonis
CATTTGATCATTAATTAGTTTTTTAAATGTTTTAATATTTGGTGCTGTAGTAATATTAGAGTTAATATTATTTAATTAATGTTACTGTCTTACGCTAGATGTTTGTAAAAGGGTCCATTATATTGTATGGTTTGTAATAAGTTGGAAGTGTTACTAAGATTTTAAAATTTACGCATTTCTCTTGGACCCTTTCACACAACAGTGTTCTCCTAATTGAAAAATTAAAACCCATAAGCACCCAGTTCTCGTTTGAGTAAGTGTCCTGGTTGAACAAATTCCCCCACCCCAAAAAAAGTACTAAATATTTTATATATTATTTTTGTTTTTATGGAATAGTTTCTTAGGTTTTTTCCCACTTTTTATATTGCTTTTTTATGCAACATACTGTATTTTCTTCTTTTTGCCTGTGTGGGCCTTTATTCGCAAACAAAAATTAACCTCAACACACTTTATTTTTCTTTATAGCCAGTATGTTTATAGTTTACTGTGGTAGTCATTTCACTTGCAATATCAGTTCCACCACACATCAAAGGTATATTCAATATCAGTAAACAAACTTTTTTTTATGGTTTTAGGAACCTGAAAACTCCTCACCAGAGGACCAGGAAGTTGGCAAAGTTGTCCAGGACCAGGGTAATAAATTTGGCTGGATCAAAGGTGTTCTGGTAAGAGTTAATTTTGTGATTCAAAAGATAAGTTCTCTTAGGGCAGATAAAAAAAATTATTAGCCTATCACTCCCTCCCGCCTTAGAAAAATAAAAAAGTTATGATGTCACGTCTGGATCGGACACATAACAACAAACGCTGCGCTGTGCTTTTATGCTATACTGTACATTTGTTGAAATTTTCAAATTTGTGTACTGTACTTGTTAAAATAAAAACTGCAGTTCTTGATTTAAATAGTCTTTTGTTTTACTTTGACAGGGCTCAAATTTAACGAAGGCCATTTGCCTCAATTGGCCTTAAAACTTGACTACCATCAGGCCACTTTGGACTTGGTGCCCCTTATTTTCAGTAATACAGTCAACTCTCCCAATACCGGACACCCTCGGGCCGGCAATTATTTTCCGGTTTTCTGGAAAGTCCGGTTTTCTAAATTTAGAATTAAGATAATAGAATAAGAATAGGAAAAATTTGGGACTTTTAAAAAAAGTCTGGTTTTTCGTTAATTCCGGTTTGCGGAGAGTCCGGTATTGGGAGAGTTGACTGTACATTTCAATACAATTTTTACAAATGGCCTCTCGTGACTTGTACCCCTTAAAATCAAACCAAAAATGGCCTTGCCCCTACAAAGTCCAAATTCCAGGCCTGCTCTGATTGCTGGATTTAAAACAAAAATCTTCCCTCCAAATTTGTTGTGGTTACCTGATTCAAAAAAAGCCTTTCTTCATACCCATTTTTTTTAAAGAGGCTAATAATTTGTTTATTTGTCCTTACAAGATACAAGTTCACTTTATTGTCGCATTGTAAACAAAATACAAAATTTCTTGATGCTAAAATTAGTTAGATGAATTAAGACATAAAATTAGGTTAAAAGATAATCGCAACTGTACTATAAATAATAAAATACATAATTGTTTACGATTTATAGTAATTAAAATTGTATGTGGATTGAGTTGTGAATAGAAGATCTTAATCTAGTTTACTATTGCACTTTATTGTACATAAACATCTGGATAAATTAAAGGGGAACTCAAGGATTAAAATTTCAATGGATAAATCTATAGAACAATACACCGAATTAGCGACCTCATTTACATCTAGATTCATGGGTATAAATATAAATAGAGGGTGCTATTTTCTATACTTCGCTGTGTAAAAGGAGCTAAGAAAGGACAACTTTAAGTTTATGTATTTGTATTTCTTCATTGGTAACTCATTCCAAACCGTTGGGGTACATTCATAAATCCGTTTTTACACTAGCTACGCTTAGTTTTATTTAATAAATTGGAATGTATTAAACCTGTCAAATTTGCTGAGAACAATGAATGGTTTTAGGCCTGGACCATGCAGACAGTGCTAATCCGCTAGTACACATAGCAGCTTAGCTCTCCTGAGTGGAGTGTTCTACTTAAAGTTAATTGATGATATCGTTGTTTATTGAAAATATTTAGATCACCATAATTTAGCTTTAATCTAATATGAAGATAGATGTTTACTAATACTTTAAACATTTTTGGGTAACATTCGCACTTGCCCTATGTTATAAGATAGGACTTCACGGTTTGTTTTGGTTCTCATACCCACTACGGCGAGTTTTTGTGACGTCACAGGCCATTGCTAATTCGATCTATTAGTGGTGACCTAACAGCATTTGGTCAATGAGATAATGCCGAAAAAATGTTGCAAACTAAGTACTAAATCAAAAGTAGGTCTATTGTACTACTCAAATTACACTGCTTTAAAGAATAGGAAAATTAGCGATAACTCACATAAATGGAAATATCAGTCAAATTGACTTTAACACAGGTAGGTTTTAATGTGACTTTTAATATGGTTTTCAAACACCCCTTTCAAATCCATAATTTTCCTATTCTTTACCATTGTTTAATATCACTGTCAGTAGTAGACCACTTTGTGATTTAAAACCTTCTTTGGAAGTGTTTTCCTTCATTATCTCATTGTCAAAATGTTGTGAAATTTTGTCAGTTAGGTCAAAATTAATTGTTCGATAGGTATATCCATAGAAATTCCAATCCTGGAGTTCCCCTTTGGATAAACGTGTGGGACATAGGATTAATTATTACAATGTCGTCTAATTTGTAAATTTGTATTTTCCGGATCGAAGATTGCCGGGGCATATTGTTTTAGTCCTGTACACCTGGTTTTTTTTTCTTGTCTGTCTGTTGTCAATTTTACAACCTTCACCATACCCATTGCCTAGTCAGTGGTAGGGATTTGATATTTAGCAGGTGCATTCCTTGTAACAAGACCCTTCCTGTTGGTGCCCTACATTTGATCATGTGACCATGACCTTGTTTTCATGTTCTAGATTAAAATTCTTTAACAAACGAATCTTTTTTAATATTTTCCATTTTATATTTTCAATTCAATTTATTGAAACCAAAACAAAATATTTTCTAAACAGATATCATTATATTTTGTATTTGTTCACTTGAGTTAAATTCCTATCCAAAAAAATACAAATTTGCTAAGATCAATGCTAAGATATACCTAAGAAAACTCTTAAAAATAATAATACAATCTATGTTGACATGAAAATACTTACACTTTACCATCCCATGAAGTTGCAGACATTTAAAAGCGTAAATTATGGTAAACCACTGAGATTGGACATAAACCTTTAAAAAAAAATACAGAAAGTGATAGAAAATTATTTGCTTCTAAAGAAAAAGACAAAAACAACCTCTGACCTATTTTCAACCTAAGAAAACTCTTAAAAATAATAATACAATCTATGCTGATATGAAAAGACTTCTATATTTTTGTCTGACACTTTACCATCCCATGAAGCTGTAGACATTTAAAAGAAACGTAAATTATGGTAAACCACTGAGATTGGACATAAAACATTAAAAAAAAAAATACAGAAAGTGATTTAAAATCCCATAAATATCCCATAATGGACACTAATTCAAAGACTCGTTTGTTTTTCCTATCTAATCAGTGTGATACAAGCGGACACCTTCTGTAAGCAGACGTGGACACTTTTTGTCTTAAAATTTAGATTTTTTTGTATGTTCATTTACCTCCCATAAGCGGACATCCTGGACCATTTAGTGATTTTCCTGTACAATGAATACAAATTTCTGTACAAAATTGTCCTTTACTGTAATGGCTGAGTATCATATTACTAAACCAGTCTTAAAAAGGATAAACAATATTAATAAAAATATAGAATGCGGTGTCTAGAAATTTTAGAGGCCATTTTTGTTGAGAAGGCCGTGAAATGTGAGACATAAGGATGTATACATAATTTTACAACTCTGGCCCTCTATCAGCCAATTCTCTTAAGCGGACATCTCCCGTAAGTAGACACTTTTCCCGGACCTGAGGGTGTCTGCTTACGGAAGGTTCAACTGTATTATACTGTACATTAATCTCTCCCATTTTTTACTTATATTTTTTTATTACACACAACATGTTTCTAACTGCAAAGCCCAATGAACTCATACATGTCTATTTTGTTGTTTTTTTTCAATGCAGCACATTTTTGCGAACAAAAAGTTGGCTATAAAAAGTGGGAACAATTATTTTTTCAAACAAATTCCTTGTAAAATTTATATTCTGATTTTCTCAGGTACGATGTCTGTTAAATATCTGGGGTGTAATGTTGTTTTTACGCCTTACTTGGATTACAGGCCAGGCAGGCATCGGTAAGTTTTTACTTTTTTAAATTTACTATTCTTTTATTTCATGGATTATAAATGTCGCGTTATTTATATATTATATCAATAATGTAGTACAGTCAACTCCCAAAACCGGAATTCACGAAAAACCAGGCTTTTTTAAAAGTCCCAAATTTTTCCTATTCCTATTCTATTTTAATTCTAAATTCAGAAAACCGGACTTTCCAGAAAACCGGAAAATAATTGCCAGCCCGAGGGTGTCCGGTATTGGGAGAGTTGACTGTAGTAACAGAAATAGTTATACTCTGTAAACTTAATGATTTGATTTAATTTTTCGGTGTTGTAGAACACCAAGGATAACCTACGAAAGTCCAAAAGTGGACTTATTTCTAGTGAAGTCCTTCTGGTGGTAATTGGGCAGTACACTGAGAGACAATCCCCTACTCTTTTTCGAAGAGTGCACTGCGTTCTTTAACATGCACATGAGCCATGTTGTTTGTACAAGAGACCAATGGCTTAACGTCTCATCCAAAAGATGGTGTGCTAGTAGCTTGTATTTCGACCCTCCAGCCAAAATACAAGGAGAGTGGCATGGTGTTGAATCGAACCATGGACCCGCAAGTTACGGTTCTTCGCACAGCACTGAGCTAAATGCCACTTTAGTGTAGATACTCAATAGATCAAGGGGTCAAATCTGAGGTTTCTGAAAGTGGGTTGCGCCAGGCCAGTGATGGGGGACTGCCGAGTTACACACTGGAATTCGGTAATAGAATTTTTGTGACTACCAAAGGGGGAGTGTGTACCCCTAACACAACCCCCCCCCCCCCAGAACCCGATGATGTAGATCATCAGTTAAACAAATCAATACATCAGATATTTATAATTTACCTTTTATACAGTTGATCAACATTAAATACAGCCTATGAATGTCTTATTTACTGGCCACAAATGCTCCCGGTCTGGCATTCTTTTATTTTATTTTATTCAGGCATTACCAACAGCGATAAAAACTGATCAGAATGTACTGTATTTGTACGTCAGTTAGCAGTTAATATTTCACCTACAACAGAATCTCTCCCCAGACCCTTGAATCATCATGGTACTCAAGCCTTGCCTTCTGAAAATTTTAGGTGTACTACAAATTACTCTCCTCAACACATTCCGGTGTGCTGTAAGTGAGCTGTTTGTATCTTGGTGTGTAGAAATTTACCAACTTTGGGTGTGCTGTGAATAGCAGACCTCAAGGGCATTTTAGGTGAGTCATTCCTCTCCCTCACCTAAAAAGGCAAGGCCTGGGTAGCATTAAACATGGGACTTTTGTAATGATATCTAAAACGTCTTCTTTGATTTTTGGGACTTGGGACCATGGTGCATGGCAGTTGGTCATGATATTTGGAACATCTTCCATAATTCTTGTAATGTAATTATAATTACATTATAATTACATTATAATGTAATTAGATTTATATAGTGCCTTACACCGTAGTCTCAAGGTGCTGTGGACCAGTTGTTAACACATTCCTATGACTTTCTACACCCCTAAGGGTCACGTCATGTCCTGGCAGCTGCTACTTAGCGCCGATACTTCTGTCCACGTAAGGGATTGTGTATGGATCAGTACACCGAGGTAACCCCCTACTTGTCTCGAAAGATGTACTGGGTTCTTTATAGTGCACATGAGCCGTATGTGTATACTGGGCCTACAGTTTATAGTCCTTATCCGAGAAGACTTGTTCCACCACCAGAACTATGGTGCGAGCAGGCCTCGAACCCATGCTGTTGTTATTGCTAGGGCTCACGGTTCCCTGCCTTAACCGCTCGGCCATACAACTCGCTTGGGACTTTTACCATGATGCTTGACAATTGGAAATGATGCTTCAAACATCTTTCATGATGCTTATAAGTGATGTTTGCCACAACCACAATGAAGCTTATAATGCTGTTTTATAATCTCCAAGTACTCTTAAATGCTTCATAATTCTTAAAATGCCTTGTGTAAGCCCAAAACATGGTGGATTTTGGCACTTAACATTCGTGTGAAATGTTACAGTTATTTGATTATTTACAGTATTTTATGGTCCTAATGGTTATGCCAATTTTATAATCTAAATTGACAGGAATTTTTGACTTCTAAGGTCAGCAATTATTACTGACTGCTCTTTTCAAATTTTCTGTGCTAAAAATTGAAATAGATTTAATTTACTGTCCTATTAATTGTTACCATGGAGATATTTAATTCCATGTAGATTTCCTTTTAAGGATAAAACAGTTTATCTGTATCTATATCTCCATGGTGTTACTCAAGGTACTTACTAAAGGTTTAGTCAATTGAATTAAATATATTTTACTTATTATTTACAGTTCAGTAATTTGTCATATTGCCAATGAATAGAATAAGAAATTATGCAAAAGAGAAATTACAGTGCTTTTAGGTGAATAGTAGGCATCCATCATTTAGGTTTGACCATGGATTTACATCTGCTTTTCGTGGAGCAGCGGCGCTTACGTCTAAAGAGGCTTATATTGGAATGACAGTCCAAGGTTCTCACTAGCACTTCAGAAGTGCCGGTTGGCAACCACGCCCCCACCCCCATAAGTACCGGACGGGCCGTTCAGCGCCGACCACCATGGTGAGAACCCTGCCAGTCTGTACCACATAAGCCACACTTGTATTAAGGTCTCTAGTCTTTTTGTGTTCCTCTTTTTTTCCTACAAGCTCTTTTGTCATCTGCAGCTGTCAGCAGCTTTGCTTCTCCTGCCTTCAGGTTTCAAGACGAGTGGGGGTTACCCCGGTGTAATGTTCCATACACAACCCCTGTCGTGGACAGAAGGATGTGCGCTAAATAGTAGCTTCAAGGTCATGACGTGACGCTTAGGGGCGTAGAAAGTCATAGGAATGTGTAAAACCTGGTCCACAGCACCTTGAAACTCTACTGTGTAGGGCGCTATATAAATTTAATTATTACATTTCATTGAGGTTCAAATTTTTCAGAATGTTTCTTGGCAGTTTTTTCCTCAATTCCCTTCCCTTATAGTATATTCTTCTACTACATACTGTTTTTTTTTATTATTGGCAGCTCTTGTTCATATCTGCCTAGAGGTTGGGTGCGAAAATACTGCAGATAATTTTTAACTTATAAAATACAGTGGGATAGGTAGAGTGTGTGGCAAGATCAGAGAGGAGTTTACTGTTGGTTATAATTTAATAATAAAAAATTTAATTATATTAATAACCATACAAATTACCGCCTCCCAGTTGACAACATTGACATAATTTATTCAAAGATATGCAGACAGTGTATATTCCTATTATATAAAAATAGAACTGATTAAAATTGGCAGATTTTTGAGCATACAATACTTGTATTCACAAGTGTCAAAATTAACAATATGTTTCATAATCTTCAGCAGCAAATCACAAGGTCGTCAGCTTAATTAAATCAGATTGGGTTGACATGTTTCATACATTTCGCAATTTAAGCAAAAATAAAATATAACTGCGTTGTAATTCTCATGGATCAGATTCAGAACATTTGTAGAAAATAATTAAAACAATATCCTGCTTATTAGTATACTTTTTATTGTTATTTAGATTATTTATAATAATTTATTTTTTAAGGACATAACGAGTCAAATGAAAATTAGGCTACTAGGGACTTGTCCAAGAATTGGCAAAGGGGTGCTCAGACCCCGATTGCATTTTGACAAGCAAAAAAAAAAAGTCATATTTTCTCTATTTGATGCTCTTTATGGTGGGTTTTGGGTTTTATGGTTCTTTTCTCTGACAATGTGTACGGTATTACTGGGCCCAATATAAATAATTTGCGTATGTTAACACGCACTATCTTTAGTTTTTAACACTTGACTTGCGATAAATTATAAAATAATACTCTTGAAATGATGCCCTCTATGTTTTATCAATGATTTTTTTTATTTCATATTTTGTCATGATTTTACCAACATATGATTTGTATCTGTTTTGTTATAAAATGACAATAATTTAAACTTTTGATATTATTCAATTCATCTTCATCATTATCCAGTAGAAAAAAGCAGATACTCTTTATTGAAAAAAAGTAGCATTATTCACGCTAATAAAAAACAGAAATTTCAATATGACTGCCATGACCTAACGTGACCATAATTATATGGAAATTACCAAGTGTTCTCCATATTTCTAGAGGCCCACTGTATATCCCACCTTAATGCACATAAAGAATTTCAAAATAATCTCTTTTAGTATTTTTTTACCATTTCACAATCACCTTGTTTCCTTTAAAGTGTTTAGCAATGAAAGGTTTGATATCCAAAAATCATGAAACTTTTATGTAAACGTTGGTTGGTCTGTCTCATAGGTTTATTATTAACCACTAGATTTGTGAACTTAATTCTAAGATTTCAGTCTCCTGTAGACATACCTAAATTACTGCCACCCTTCAGCACTAACAAGTTAAATGATGATGACTACAGGGGCAGATCCAGAGGGGCAGATCCAGTGGAACTCGATAGAGGGTGCCCGATGTCAATTTGAACAAACATAAGCCTTGAGATCTTAACAGTAAACTGTTGGCAATAGGCGTGGGTCCAGGGCCTGCCTAGGGATCGAAAAAAAGAATTTTCTATACAGATTCTCTCTGGTGAACTTTTAGAGGTCCAAATTTTCCAAGAAATATTATTTTGCCCAGTCAAAATTCTTGTATTTTCAACGTACTTTTGTCATATAATTTATTTAATTATACTATGTTTTATTTTTGTCATGCATTTGAATTTTGAATATTATTTATTATATTATTATTATATAGTCCTGCCCATTTTTCAATTTAAACTTTTATGACAGTTGGTAAAGCAATGTATGTTAATAGGCAAATTTGTATATTGTGATTTTAAACTCTGTTTTTCATGTAGTAATGGGGCATGATTTGATTGGTTGGATTCTGTACATGCTTTAATGGGCACTTTCATTTGATATGATTTTTATTTGTAGGTGTTCTGGGAACACAAAGATAACCCACGAAAGTCCAAAGTAGACTTATTTTCAGTGGGACTTTCTGGTGGTGATTGGGCAGTACACCGGGAGACAATCCCCTATTCTTTTCCGTAGAGTGCACTGTGTTGTTTAACGTGCACATGAGGCATGTTGTACATAGGACCAATGGCTTAATGTCCCTTTCGAAAGACCTATGATCAAACTGTCCAGAAAACCAAACTGCCCAGAAAACTGAACAAAATGTATTAAATAATAATGAATAAAATGTACATAGTTAACCCTTTGGCTGCCAGACGATTAACGTCTCATTAATTAACAGTGCCAGCTGATAACAAGCGAAGGCCACCACATTGCTATTATTTTATAGTGTATTAAATATTGCTGTTTAACTCAAAAAATATTGAGAATTTGAAGAAACATTTATAAAAAAACTTTACAGTATAGTCTGTTTCATTCCATCATGAATTATATTCATATTTTTTATCAATTTATTTCATTAAAACGAAGGATTTTGTGTATAAAATAATAAGGTAATTACTATTGTTTCCTTGGAAAAAGATTTTTGCGAAATTACAAACCAAAAAAAGTCGAACTTGTTACAAAGCAACCCCTGACAAATTAAACATCAAAATGCGCAGAATTTTATCGGCTTTCTAAATAAAACACAACCTGACTTCTGTACAGTCGCTCAAAGGGAGTTTTCTAACAGGCACTTGTGTATTAACATTTATGCTACATTGGCAGCGAAAGGGTTAAATTGTAGTAATATTCTGCCAATTTTATAATGATGTTTTGTTTTTTATAGGATGTGCTACAATTATCATTTTAATGTCAACGGTGGTCACGGTTTTAACAACGTTATCGATGTCCGCCATTTGTACCAATGGTCAGGTCAAAGGAGGTAGGAATCATTTTAAATTTACAACATTCTACTATCTAAATTGTTCAGACTAAATTACAATATTCTTCTTACTTACTTAATGAGTGGCATTACTGCTTGGTAGTTAACATGCATGCATCCTGAAGTCCTGTGTTCGAACCTGGCTACACAGTTTTTCCCAAGACCTAACAGCGCCACTCTATATTACCCCTTTTACACTGCCAACAATTGCGTAATCGTCCCGCAATTGTGCGTCCCGGAACGAATAACTGCGGGATCGATTTGCAGTGTAAACAGCGTAAAAAGTAAATTTCGGGGTGAAGCGTCCCGGGACTGTCCCACAACGTCAAAGCGGAATGCATTCAGCTTCGATCAATTCCAGAACGAATGGTTTAACATCCTTTTTCACCTAGGCAATAAATTTTACTCAACGTTATATTTAATATAAAAATAATTTATTTGCATGTTAGTTTTATAATATGATTGTAGTATACTATTTAATTGAAAAACATGTGTAATTTTACCTGTATTCTGTGTAAGTTTGAAGTACCATTTAATAACAACTTGAATCTTTTTTTTATCCTTAACTACGTGTTTGGGGGCGCTATTATGTAAACATTTGCTAAACAATCGGGACTCGGTTGATAGAGCATTGTAAACGGATTCGCAGTGGTTCAACGGGATTCATTCCGCAATAACTGATCCGGTGTAAACAGAAACTCGTTCCGCAATCGTTGTGGGGTTGTCCCGGAATTGTTTTTCATTTTGCAGTGTAAAAGGGGTATATGTCTGGACCAAGCTATGTGGGTCCAGACATTGTCTGAAAATTTACAGTAAATTGACCCAATAGTTTTTGAGATATTTAAGTAGATAGACAGATAGAGCTCTTTGCAATATCCTCTCCTCATGGTGCAAGGGTTATAACTATTCACAATCAAGCTTTATATACAATATTGCTAACAATTATTATTCAATAACAGTATAACTGGTGTAGTAGAGTATTACTGTATGTAGTATTTAACCATGTGCAAGTAATATCCAACCCCAAGCTACTGTCACCTGATTTTGTTGAGACAATTGTTCGAGGAACCCGATGTGTGTATGCAGTAGATGACATTGTGACCTGCATAATGACATACTCACAACTAGTCCTAAGCCAAAACCACGCTTTAAAATTCGGCATTTCGCACAATTTTAAGGTTACCAAGAATTACTAAAAAAAGATGGCCATAATAGTCATAAAGCTAAAAGAATTTTTATTATGGTTTTTGTTTAATATTTCCCAGAAAAAAATGCTGATTTTAAATTTGAAGATGTAGGCCTACTATATAGGCCTATGTATATAGGAAGCAGGCATAGGCTAGGCCCTGACAAATTTTAAGTTATTCTGTATTTTACAATCAATTCAAATTCTCGCATTTACTTTGGATTGTTAGCCATTTTATCAGGCCACAATCAATCAAATTGGGATGTTTGGCATGTGAAGCTAATCGGCCGCACATATATGCCAACGGTGCACACCCAGGGATGTAATTATGCAGGGCGCAGGTGGGTGGGGCCGCCCACCGTAAAACTTGTTCCACCCACCCTAAAGCTTACTTGAAGGCCGTCCACCCAGCCTAAAGTCAACCTGCCACCCACCATAAGCCTCTGAAAAAAGTAAAAATACTGTTTTAGTCATCATGCCACCCACCCTTGCATTGTTGCTGGCCCACCCATGGATTTTTCTAGCTACATCCTTGCACACCAACAGTCACTCGTGCCACCTTCGTACGCTGTGTGCTGTGAAATTTTATGTGTCAGTTGCTCAGCGCAAGGTTTTATATTTACAGTAACAGCTGCTTGTGCGGATGGTGCACACTTTTGCGGGATCGTAAGCCTTACCCTTACACTTTTTATGCACTATGTAACCAAGTTTATATGACAAGAGATCTGCGCGTTGTTATGTGTTTGCATGAGTTCATACTTGACCTCTTGTGTCATGCGTTGCAAAGTGTAAGGGTAAACCTTATGACCCCGCACAGTGAGCCAACGACACAAGCTGTTAAATATCAAACATATTAAAACCCTGTACTGCGCCATTGGGCAACGAAATTTCACCGCACACATAAGCTATTGTCTTACTGTGGTGGCACAAGTGTCATGTGTGGCAGCCTTATGAATCTTTTCAACAGACCACATTTTTACCACTCTGAAGCGAAGGTTGGTTCTACTCTATAATCATAAAAATTATATTGCCATTTTTTAGCAACCTTTGACCTTATATTACTTACTGTACTTGTTCCTTTATGGTATTTCAATGCTACCTTTACTGTCTCGTTAATCTGTAATAAAAAAGATCTGTTCAATATTTTTAATTACTTATTTTCATTTTATTTTATAGCATTTATTTTATTGACTGTAAAAAAAATCTATAGTCTTTCCACATTATATAAAATTATGCAGCATTGAGTTATATTTAACAATTGCTACAAAAACTATTGTTGCATTATTCAAGAAAAAATGTTTAAATAATGAAAAACCTTTATTTTTTTTCTGAATTATTCAGTGTTCTCTCAATTGAAACACTAGTAAATTGTCCAAAAATCACAACTTCTCAGGCAATGCTTTTGGCTGATGTTAGCCCTTCCCCAAATAACTACATACTATAGGAATCTATTAGAATTCCATTATTCTCTGTAATATAAGAAGGAAAAACAATATATAAGAAACAAAATTATATAATTATTTTTCAATAAACAAAATGTTTACTGGTAAATTGTAATTTTTACCAGTAAAATTGATGGCTAAAACCATAGTTGGGAGAACAATGTTATTATATTAATAATCATCCGTGAAATATAAAACAATCATTGTGAAATTTAATATTACTGTAGTCATTAAAGGGACATTATTTTAAATATCATATTTTCTTTCTTACAATACATAGGAATGGTACAATGTAATAAAGTAGTGTACAACATGAAGTACTGTGTAATTATGCAGTCAATTTGATAATACAGTAGTCATTAAATGGACATTCATTTATCATATTTTCTATCGTAATTACAATACTGTACATGGCAATGTTACAATATAAAGTAGTGTACAACGTGAAGTAGTGTGTAATTATCTAGTGGAGTCAATTTGGGTTGAATTTATTAGGGATGTACTGTATCTTTTGATAAAATATTGCAATATCTGTAGCTTACAGTGTTGTAACAATACAACTCTTAACCCTTTCGCTTAAGTTAATGGGCCCAGTGTTACAGGGAACAAAAATGCTGTTGAATGCATGGGTCTGGTAATACTGTACCCAGGATAAATTATTCCTTAAAAATAAAAATATTTCCCACATGCAACCTCTTTATTTTTCTATTACCTTTGAGATATTTGCAATACTTCTCCTGCACTCTATTTATTTCTACTATTTTAGAGGGAATTCTTGAAAATTTCATGTCTATTTTTTAGAACTTTTCCTACAAATGTAGATTTGGTTTTTTTGTTATAAAATGATGAAAGTAAGTTAAACCTTGGTATTTTTATTCATCGTATGTATGTGCATTATGATTCAGTGGAAAAACTACATCCAATGAGAATTTCTTAAAGAAGAAATAGCATATGACACCATGATTATGCAAACTACAGATTTTTCTCCCCTGACTATAGGCCAATATCTTCCCGACCCTAAAGAAAAATACACATTCCAACTTTGGAATTACACTTTTTTACTGGTCCACACTGCCCCTGTCATGAACTGTTTGGTTGCAAAGATATGAAACACACAGGAGACTCAAGTCATAATGAAATTACAACATCACATCTGACTGACTGACTGATACGTATTCTGTCATGTCTGACAGTTCGTGACTTCCATGATTGATCTCCACTTGTTACGGTCAGCGGCAAGATTATATACAGTTGCTAGGGGTCTACCAACATCACATCAACAACACTTTATAGAGGTTTTACATCACCAGGCAATTCAGGATAATGATTCATATTAGAGGGACATACCTTGCCTTTTGATGCTTTGAATAATTATAAAATTTGGAGTGATATGGGAAAATATTGTACTCACTGTGGAAATATATTGAGCTCATCTTTGTCTCATTCAGTATCTTGCCACAACTCATACAGAATTCTCTCAACGGCATTCAATATCATATAAATATTAATTGCAGAATCTGAGCCCCATATGTGGGTAATGCAATGTAATGAATTGGGAAATTTAATGCATGCTCCAATTATCAAAATACTTGCCATCATGATAGAATTTAATATTTGTACAATTATGATGTCATCTTTAGGTTTATTTAAAAAAAAATCCATCATGACAAGATTCAATATTTGGACATAAATTATGTCATCATCAGGAATGATTCCTGATGATGACATCATTGCTTGGAGTATGCATTATACTTTCTTGTTGAAGTTGATTAGTGGACCTTTCGAAAGTGTAATGCATACTTTAAGTATTGAAATACATGTCATCATATTAGAATTCAATATTTCAACCTTAGTTATGTCATCGTGAGGGGTATGATATTGGATTTGTGTGTTTTAGGCTACGGTCAGACTAGCTGGGTTGAGTCGGTACGGTTGAAAATTACGTAGTGCGAACCATCCTGGATTGACTAGCACCGGTGCTGAAATCGCTCTCAACCCAGGCAGCTCAACCTCGGTACGATGCTGAGGTGAAACCTAGAATGACCCGATTTGACTGGGGTTGACATTTTACATTCAGATTCATAACCAATCATAAGCTAGTAATCTAAAAGCGTGCGAGTAAAATTCTGATTTCTCTATGTGCCGATATATTGAGGTTCGAGAACAGGTTTTGTTTATCTCAATAAAAGTCGAGAACCATTTTATTTTTCTCAGTAAATAAAACTCCAAAACACGACACGCTCTAACTTCCTGTTAAGCCTGATGATGAGGTCAACCCAAACCTGAGGTTAATCCATGTAATGTGAGCGCCGCAAATTGTCAACCGTACTGAAAATTTTCAATCGGACAGGCTCAAGCAAGCCGCGAGCCTCTAGTGTGACCATAGCCTTAGTTGATTACAGTAATTCTGGCTAACATCACCTGCTTCAGGTTAACACATCGATGTTGTAAATTGTCCCTATAGTGAATAATTCAGTGTGAATACTAAGCGTGTTTGACATCACAGCTATGCCACACTCAGTATCGTCAAATAATTTGAGTTACTGGTGACATTTCCAAGGTCAGATTTGTACAATAAATGGCTTGAAGACATCTTTTAAAATATTAATATTTACATTCTTTTTAATTTGAAACTTTTATAATGACAAAATACCGGTTTGAATTTATATAGCTAAACCTATATCTCTATGTGCTCAAAAAATGTGCCGAAAATCTTTAAAATAGTTATGGTAAAAATAAAAAATAAAGCCTGTGATGCAGTGGTTAAAGATTGGCCATATTCATAGATTATTTACACCAAAGCAATGGTCGATTTTTTTCGCCAAACTGGCTAAACGTTCATAAGTTTTTTAGACAAATTATAAATTTTTCAGCCACATTTTTTAAAATAGTAAAAACCAAAACAAAAATTGCCGCAAATTCAACAGTTTTTTTTCATCTTGCCAATTTGCCGAAAAACGTCAATTTTAGCCAATTGAGAATTTCATTCGCCATTGGCGACTTCGCGAATTGTTAGAGTGAGCATAGATTATGATGATGACAAAGTCAAAATATACTGTAATACAAATAAAATGACAAATGAAATGCACTCTTCCTTTTCCAAAATTTAGTCGTGGGTTGATGCTTAACAAGTACTGTTTTATCTGGCCTTACATCAAGTATGTTAATAGTTTACTTATTAATACTGTACTGTACTTGATATGTAAATCTTCATTCAACTTGTCATCCTTATTATGTCTCTCCTCTTACATTATCTCTTAATTACTGTAATTCACCAGTATAATTTGATCCTACGATCTACAGATTGCCTGTAGGAACACGTTGCTCTGAATGCCATACTATTTTTATCAATCAGGCCATTTAAACTATGTTGAATCATGTTCATTTCAAAAGAAATGCATGATTAAAATATTTTTTTGTTGCTGTTTGTATCAACAAATTTCTGGTTTATTCTGCTCATTATTTTATTAATTAAATTAATAATAACTGATAACCAATCATGCTAAACCAGATATGAAAAGTTAAAATCTAGCTGATAAAACTGACCTGTCCAAAACAACGAAGAAAATTCATGGTCTAATTGATTGATTATACAGTTGAACCTCTCTGTACAGACACCTCCCATAACAGACATGAGTTCAAAGACCTATTTGTTCTTCCCATTAGTAAATTTGGGATCTCTCGTAAGCGGATACTTCCCCATAAAGGACACTAATTAAAAGACCTGTCATGTTCTTCGCATCTAATCAGTGAATTTGGTACTTCCCGTAAGCGGACACCTCCTGTAAGCAGACGCAGACACTTTTGGCTTAAAATTTAGGTTTTTTTGTATGTTAATAATCCTCCCATAAGCAAACACCCTGAAAAATTCAGTGATTTTTCTGTACAACAAATACAAATTTTTGTAGAAAATCATCCTTATACTGTGATGGCTGAGAATCATATTACTAAACAAATCTTTAAAATGATAAATAATAATTAATGAAATATAGAATGCGGTGTCATGCATTTGAGAGGCCATTTATGTTGAGAAGACCATGAAATGTGGGACAATTTGTACGTATGCGTAATTTTATGTTCGGCTGAAATTCTTTTAAGCAGACACTTATCCAAGACCCAAGGGTGTCTGTTTACGAGAGGTTTAACTCTAGTGATAGTACAGATAAGGGTTTTACTTTCGATTTATGACATAGATATTATTCTCTGTGCTTCCTTTACAAAATAGTGAAATCCCCGGACACCTCCTTAACCATTTTTTCCACCACGGTGTTCTATATGCTTGCTTAAATGTTGACACGTGGCTTTCCTTTCTTTCCAAGGTGGGTCATCTTGATTTCTTTCTTCATTCTTCCCTTTGCCTTAAACCTATTCTACAGCCTCTCCCTTGATCCAACCCTTAAACTTAATAGGCCTAGCTGATATTGATTTAATGTATTTTGTACATTGGTCTTATTGTATTTTTGGCAGATAATCAAGGGCATATCCAAAAATTGGTGAAGGATGGTGCTCAAACCTGGGTTGTAATGTAATGTAATGTAGTTCAATTTATATAGCGCCTTATACAGTAGAGTCTCAAGGCACACAATCATATGACTTTCTACGCCCCTAAGGGTCACATCATGTCCTGCTTCCCGATACAGGCGCTCATTCATCTGTCCACGGCAAGGGAATGTATGGACCAGTTCACCGGGGTAACCCCTACTCGTCTCGAAAGATATACTGGGTTCTTTATAATGCACACGAGCCGTATGTATACACTGGGCCCACGGTTTATAGTCTTTATCCGAGAAGACTTGTTCCACCACTAGAACCATGGTGCGAGCGGGTCTCGAACCCATGCTGTTGTTATTGCTATGGTTTACGGTTCCTTGCCTTAACTGTTCGGCCATGTGACTCGCAAAATCCTGCCCAGCATTTGGCAAACAGTGTCACAACTGCCGTAAATTAAACCATTATGCAAAATTGTGTAGATCCTTAAAGTTAACTGTTCATGAGGTTCAGGATGAATATGTCGATATGCTGTAACAAATACTGATAACTCTTTAACTGAATTCTTTATAGATGAACTTGGCAACACCATAAACACAAACAATGAGGCCACTGTCGAGGCAATCATTAATCACCATCATGTATCTCTGAAACTAGACATGGGTGCGAAATGTAACGTTCTACCTGTAACAATATTAAACCAAATAGCTCCCAATATTGAAAATGACACCGGTGATCAAGTAACACTCACTTGTTTTTTGGTGGAACACAATTGGACAGCCCTTGAACTGTGGAATTACCCTGCAGAATTGGTGATCGTCACCACGCCACTCACTTCAGAATTGTTGATAAGCTACATCAGTCATTCTTGGTCTTAAACACTGCATGCAATTTGGTTTACTAACTTTCAGCAATGATGTCCACGAACTTACCGATAATTCATTTACCAACAAAATATTGGCCGAATACTCAGATCTATTTGAGAAAAAACTGGGTAAGCACCCAGTCATTAGACCACCACGCAAAGTCCTGATTGCTATGAAAGACAAAAGAGCTTAAATGCATGTCCGATCAAGGAGTAATTGCAGCAACTAATGAGCCAACACCATGGGTGTCGTCTATGGTCGCAACCCATAAGAAAGCAACCGATGTAATACGCCTGTGTATTGATCCGTGTGACCTAAACAAAGCGATAAAGCGTCCGCACCACCCAATACGTACTGTAAAACAAATAGCAGCTGAACTAGAGGGTGCAACTGTATTCTCCACGCTTGACGCCAAGTCATCATTTTGGCAAATCCCTCTCAATGATCATTCTTCTAAGTTAACAACATTCAACACAATAATTGGTCGTTGTAATGATATGTAGTGAGCCCCCTATTGTCACATTCATATTTGTGTATCGTCTCGTTATTGTGGTAGAGTGCATATCAGAACATGGCGGCAGTGTTGGTCTAGTTCAGAATATAGGAACAGAATACACGCAGAAATGGCCACCAAATCAAAGATCCCACATATGGATTGGGCATCGACGGATCTATACAAGGAATTTAAAAGATTTCGTCAACACTGTAACTTCACTTTCAACGGTCCATTATCCGAAAAAAATGAAATTCAAAAGGTCAACTACCTCATGACATTTATAGGCGACCGAGGCCGAGAAATTTTCGACACGTTAGTTTGGGCCCCTGCTGTTGCAGCACAGGATGATCAGCCCGCACAGCCAGCCGAGAATGAAACCCTCGCAGGTGTATTAGATAAATTTGAACATTATGTACGACCAAAGAAAAACATAATAAAAGCAACTGTTGAATTTCAAGGACGTTCTCAAAGAGAGGGTGAGTGAAACGATGTGAATACCATGATGAGAATCGAATGTTGAGAGACGGCATTGTGACAAGCTCGAGAGAGAACAAGGTTAGAGAAAAATGCCTTGATATTGGTGATGACCTCACATTAGATAAAGCTATAAGTATAGCACTTAACTATGAAACATCCCAAGAAAGTTTAAAAGTGTTAGGAGGCGAAGCGAGTGTACATAGGGTAGCAGAGAAAATGCATACTTTGGACAAACATCACCAACGTAAACCTAAATATAACAGGGCGCCGCCTACGAGCAAGAAAAAGACTATTTTTCCAAAGAAATGTGATAGACGTGGCAGTGAACCACACCCAAATCACCAGCGATGTCCTGCAATAGGTCGTACATGCAATAAGTGTTCCAAGCCAAACCATTATTAGTCTGTATGTAGATCACGACAAGCACAATCGAGTAGAAGCCAGAAAATTATGATATCAATGTGAAAGATTTACAACCGCTAGAAGAGGGAGATGTGGTAAGAATGAAACCACTTGTTTGAGGAAATAAGCATTTGGAAAAAACGATGATAATAAAGCGATTAGACGAAAGGTCATACAGTGTGGAAACAGAGAAAGGAACATATCGAAAAAACAGAGTACATTTAAAGAAAACACAAGAATCACCACCGGAAACTAAAGACTCAACAACCAAGAAACCAAAGCAAACAGACACGAAACACGGAAACTCCACAACAACATAGCGAAAGTAACCCAGTGAACAAACAACTACAATCCAAAACGACAGCTAAACAGAAACACGAAGGAAGGGAAATAATACCAATAACGCGCACTAGATCTGGACACGAAGTCAAGAAACCAAATACTTAATGGACTATAAGACTTAATCCTCAATAAGAAACCATATACACTGTACTCATAAATCAGTAGACAACAGAACTGATCAGATCAATGATATGTTTGTTATTAGTTAAACCAGTTTAGTCTAAATTAAAAAAAAAAAACCATAATTGTACACCATAGTATAATTAGAGATTTGGCTTAAAGGAGAGGGGATGTAATGATATGTAGTGAGCCCCCTATTGTCACATTCATATTTGGGTATCGTCTCGTTATTGTGGTACAGCGCATATCAGAACAGTCGTTACCGATTCTTGCGCATGCCTAATGACATTAGCTCAGGTTCTGAAGTATTTCAAAGAACAATTGAAGACCTTTTTATTAACCATCCATGTTTCATAGCTGTAGATGATATTCTTGTTTACGGGAAGATGCAACTTAAACATGACGCTAATCTCACCAGAGTATTGGATAGAGCACGTGAAATCAACCTTAAGCTGAACCCGTCAAAATGTCGCTTTCCAGTCATTAAAGTTACACACCTTGGCCACGTGTTCTCAAGCAGTGGTATGCGGGCAGATCAAAAAAAGGTAACCGCAATTGTTAACATGCCCGAACTGGAAGATGTAACTAACCACTTTACAGAGATTTTTAGGCATGGTTAATTACCTTTCAAAGTATATACCTGATTTTAGCGACCTTGCTACCCCACTCAGACAACTCACATGAAAAGATGTCGCCTGGCACTGCCAAGAACATCACAACAATGCTTTCGCTGTAATCAAAAAGAAAATCGCAGAGGCACCAATACTTAAATATTTTGATGTTACCAAGCCCGTCACTTTAACATGCGATGGATCTAAATATGGACTCGGATGCGCTTGTTTACAAGACAGCGGTCCCACTGCTTATGCTTCTCGCACAATGACCAACGCTGAAAAACGTTACAGTCAGATTGAAAAAGAACTGCTTGCAATAGTCTTTGTATACAACAAGTTCAAAGATCACATATATGGTAAACAAGTGACAGTTGAGACGGATCATAAACCTCTGATCACGATAATCAAAAAACCCATCCATTCTGTCCCAGCATATCGCCAAAGAATGCGTTTGCAATTACAGAAATATGACATTAACCTACACTACAAACGTGGAGCAGAATTATATGTAGCAGACACTCTGTCCCGAGCTCCTCTTCTAGAAACATGCCTTAATAACAATGTTGCATCTGATCATTTTGATGTAATGTCTGTCTTAACACAAGTATCGAAATCTAGACAACAAGAGTTAGCCACCGAAACAAACAAGATGCTATACTCGAATGCCTCAAAACCACAATTCAAAACGGTTGGCCCAAAAAGCTCCATTCTGTTCCTCATGAGCTTCGAGCATTCTTTCCATATCGCGATGAACTGTCCATTCAAGATGATGTCATAATACTGAAAGGTTTGAATCCCAGATTCCTTACAGCCAACCTACACTAAATTATTGCACGAAGGACATCCATCAGCTGATGCAACAAAACGTCGTTGACGAGACATCGTTTTCTGGCACAACATGGCCTCCGCCATTGATCACTATGTCCAGTCGTGTTCATAATGTAATAGCATGAAGTCACATTTGCAAAACGAACCACTACAAAGCTATCCTACTCCAGAAACACCATTGAAACAGTTAGCGTTGATCTCTTTGTCTGGAACGACTTGAACTATTCCTAATCTAATTGGTTTGACTTTTGTTCCCTACCTGACATAACCGTACGCACAGTAATATTCAAACTAAAAAATAAGTTCACAACACACGGTGTTCCTAAGACCGTAATCACTGAAAATGGAAAACAATTTGATTGCACAGAATTCAACATTTTTGCAACCGACTGAAACTTTCAACACCTGACAAGCAGCCCCAACTTTCCCCAGCTTAGCAGGAAGTGCAGTGAAACGCGCCAAATATCTGTTGGACAAATCTAAACGTGAAAACTCTGATTTTCTTATTCACAAATATCTGCACAGTGGTCCCTTAACAAGAAACAAATCCTTAAAGACTAGGGACCACCTAGTTTTAACAATGAGTATTATTTCTGGTGCACAACAAACAAAAAACATATTAAAAAAAAACAAATTAGTTTTAAAATTGTTCTGTATTAATTCAAACAGCTTTGAATTTTGATTATCATTCAAAAGAGTACTACCTTTAAGTAGAATATTGGTTAAGAAAGACAAATCTATTGTGGTCCAATTTGGATGACTTACAAATAAAAATGGATAAAGGTTCCAGATGTCAGTGAGTAAAATATCACGCTGAGCAGCATTTTGGACAGTGGATAAAAAAATGAGTTGAATCTTCTACTAAGCCGCAATTGGTACTTGCTACTGTAATTCGCAATTTGCAACACCAACGATCTTATATTGTTAACGCAAATCGTCGTCATCGTCGTAACCGTCATCACTTATTGCCATTTTCCAAACACACAACCAACATCCAGCAAGCATCCACACGCTCTGATGAATTTCCGTATTACCATGACATCGAACTTCAACAACCCACCCACCATAACGAAAATAGCAACTTGAGAACCACACGCTCTGGAAGAATATCATGACCCAATCCTCGTTATATCCAGAAATGAACATTGACAGTTATATATGAACTTTAACATTTGAAATTGAACATTTTCATTGACATTTTTATTGCATTTTTTAAAACCATTTTTTTTCAAGAAGAAAAAATATGAGTCAAGAACTTAATGTTTCAAAGTAAGACCAGTTTTGTTTATTGTTCAGTTTTGTTTAATGTAGAATAGATATTGTTATTAATGTTTGATATTATTGGCTATATACAGATACAAATTAATCTGAGAATTGCAATCATCCTAAAAAGGGAAGATGTTCGTAATGAATGTTAATGTGATGCTGCCCTCTATCATATATGTAGAACAACCTCCCACTAAGTGCTAGCTGCCATGTTGATATACACACATTGTTGTTGTATACCAAGTGTGCTTAGAGATTGAAATAAAAGAAATGACACCGTTTAGCTGTCAATGATCATTGTGTATTATTTCTCAAGAAATTATTAACTATCTACAGGGCGGGAGGGGGGCAGGGGGGCACACTTCTTCAGTCCGGGTGGGCGTGGTTGCTAAGTTTTTCCTGACGAGCAAAATAAGAAAAAAAAAGGTCAACTCCCTGTTTTTGTGCTCTGGTACCGTATTTTGGGTTTTTCTGGTACACTTTTGACTCGGCGCACCTAATATAGGGGGAGCACAACTACGTTTTGACGATAATAGGGGGCACGCACCCCCCAAATCCGCCCCTGCAAAGGTGTATGATATCTACGATGATCAGAGAAATGGAACAAATGAGCATCAATATATTACAGTAAGCACTGTCAGACAAAGCTACAGCTACATTTTTATGCAAGTCTGTTACCACTACTCAAGGATTATGTACTTTTATTCCAACAAAAACACACAGATCACAAGCTCCATGACAAGATAAGCAAACTGACTACAAACTTCTTATCATGCTTCACGGAAGCAGAAGTATTGTATAATTGTAAATTGAGACAGATTGATGTGCAAAAGAGTACTATTCTTCTACATGCCAAAGACATCATTGGACCAAAAGTAGAGACCATCATTGGTCAGGAGCAAAAAGATGTTCAAAACGTGTTCTTAGTAAGACCACAGAATGCCTATAAAGCTACAAGGAAATGTCTAATAAACAAATTGCCTTTGAACAAACTGTTGCGATATCTTTCATCAGTAGATCTTGGTGAGGGGGCATACAAAGACAATAAAATACATGAAGTTCTTACCAAAACTAATCACAATGTGAGGTGTCGTGACAAAATTAGTCATGTTGTACGCTAAGTGATTATGAGTTATCCAAAAAAAAATGTACTGAAAGCCATAATTTTACAAAAATGAGTTTATTTTTCAAACTTTATAATTACAAACACCCTGTTTAGATTTACTAACTACAATAAACATGTTTTTTGAGATACATTTTGTAAAGGTTATTTTTCAAAATCAATGAAAAAACATGCAGGAAGGCAGCAGTTGTTTACCTTTAATGTCAATTTTTTTTAAGTGTGTTTTCATACATGTATATTTAAAAATTATTTTTCTCTGGTTATACTCAACCTATGAACTTAATTCAAAAACCAAATTAAAGCTTATAATATCATCTATCAGAACACAAGAATAACTCAATTTTGCTTTTTTTTGGTACAACACGACTCATTTTGGGATGACACCTCAAATTTGGTAACTGAGGATTAACTTGATATATTTTGCCTTGAGGTGGGCCAGTTTCACCAGTTTCATAGCAACTCAAATCTTCCAGATGCAAAACCAGATACATTACTAGATGTCTGGTGGGCCGATGTAAAACCCGTTCGCACATAATGTGTACAATTGTACACACATAGTTCTATGGCAAACTGTATACAAGTGAAAGGCAATTGAGGCATTCAGATACTATGTGTACAATCGTATCCATACACATAATACTAAAAAATAAATTAAAATGTAGAGCTCCCTCGTGTGTTGTCAGCAGAATTACACAATCCAAGATGTCAGACTCCATGAAAAAAGCATGCCCTGGAGCAGGTAATATTCCTTTCAAATTTGATATGAAATACCTCAATGCACTAATTAATTTCTACTCATAGTTGTTGTATAGGACCCATAGAATATGTAGGTTACTATATTTAATAGATTGCTGCAGAATGTTTTTTTAGCAGAATTTTTTTTTAAAGTGTGTGTACAATTGTACACAGTGTGACTCACCTAATCATTTGTCGATACATTGTGAACAATAAGAAATGACTTCCTGTTTGTACATCTTGTGGCAATACCCCCTAGAAGGCCTATTGTTAAGCTGATAGTCAGGGGTATACAGGCCAGAATTAGTCAAGGTTAGGTCAAACAAATCTTTGAACGGCTTAACTTGGAAAAAAATTTTTTTTTAGCGCGACAACATAGATTTACGTTAAAACAAGTATTTTGAGCGTGGGGTTAAAGAAGCCATCTACATCAGGGTAAACCAACCAACTTTAAACAGAGATGGGGGCAGGTACAAACTCTCCAACACCTGGAACACCGTTTTACGGTCACGTGTCCCAAAGGCACTTGACCGTGAAACCACGAATGCCAATCATTAATGGC
>JAOTQE010111110.1:0-13207 GCA_025631205.1 Nesometra sesokonis
GGCAGACCTCGTCTGTTGTGTGTATTCTTACTTGACTTAGTGCGTGAAAGGCATGCTTCCAGTAAACCGGACTTTCCGAAAAACCGGAAAATATGCGCCCGCCCGGGGTGTCCGGTATCGGGAGGTTTGACTGTATTGATATAATCAGATAAATCTCCGGTCAATTGTCAAAAACTTTAATAACTGAAAGATTCCAATACATCTGCTGTTCTGGTGATATAAGCTTATAGTAAATTGCTAAATATATATTATAATAATCTTAAAATTCCTTTCTGACAGAACAAAAGTACAAGTTTTTCCACTTTTTATAATGTACTTTAATGGATTTGTATCATTCATCGCAATTATATCTAGGTACACAACAATTTCACATTTGAGCGCTTAATCAGATGCAACCAAGTTCTGCAACTTGTAAAAGTGTCATTTCAGTATTATAATTATTTCTTACAATTTTGTATATGATCATTTATTCTTATTCCCCAATAGAAATATGAAATATTTCAGTTAACAAAACATGACTGTTCCAATTTATTATTGATAACAATTTATGTAAAGTAAAAAACATTTTGATCTTTTATTTAATTCTTTTTAGACATAAAATTTATTGAAAGAATGGTTTATAACTATTTTGATTCATTGTACAAAATAATGTTTTCTTCACTTTAATAATACTATAATAATGCCACAAGTTGAAATAGCACACATCCTAATTAAAGTAATTAAACAAATAAAGTGTTTGGTTATTGTTTTTAAACTCAAGGCTTCTCTTTTTCTGGAGATATGAAAATATAACAAACCTGTACTTAATAATAGCCAACATTAATGGAGTTGATTTTAAAATGAAAGTCAAAATTGTAATGCTGAATATGTGGCAGAGCCAAGCCAAATGAGACATAAGTCAGAAAATTGAAAATTGAGTTTTTGATGGATTGTAAAACTACACATTATTACCTTTAACATGCAAAAAAAATCAGTTTCATACGATGTTTCCTTGCGAAGTTATAAACAATGAAAGTTCGGACATTCAAAATTAAGTTTTGAGAAAACTGCATTTGAAAATTGTTTATCCGTATACATTGACTAAGCAAGGTCATTTTAATTTGCATTTTTAAAACATTTTTTATCATTATATCTGAAAAATTTTAAGGTAGTAGGAAAGTTGAATGTATGAATTATATATTTTTGAAATAAAATAAAATTTTAAAAAAGTACCATTTTCAAATTTCGGTCTATTGTGGAAAACTAGCATTTGCGACTTATGTCTCATTTGGCTTGGCTCTACCACATATGCATATTCATGATAATAGGCATTTCAACTAAAGCCTCAACGCACTGGCCTTATTTTGGTAAAACAAACAGGCTCGCCCATTAGTTTGACTGGAAAAAGCCCCGCACGGACAGTCTAGGATTTCTTCTCTGTAAAACTAACCCCGTTTGCCGGTTCCGGAGTGAAATCTTCCCAGTAAACTTACCAAGCTAGATTAACCGACCTGAAAAATGTGGACAGCACAACTTGGTAAACTTCCCTAGTCATGTTACAAAACGGCCTTCATTCGTCATTCCGGGGCAATAGTTGAGTTGTGACCTTGGGTATCATGGTTTTACCATAGCTTATGGTAAAACTAACCACGGAAAATAAAGTGCGAACAACGTCAACATTTAACTTTTTAAATTTTACAGTACCAATGGTCTTGGTAAAATTTTTTTCTTTTTTAAATCCACTGCAACTGTGGCTTAACAAACAACTTTTACTCACTTCTTTTTTTTTTTGTTCTGTTTTATATTTTTTCCTGTTGTTTTTATACCAATAAAATGTCAATGAAGTCAGTGGTCATTACTTGTAAATAACTAGATAATCTTGTGAGTTTTTTGTAATGAATTTTTAAAATATTAGTCAAATGCATTTCACACCCTATCCCAAGTTTCTACTACATGAGTATCCTGCTAATTGCTCATTTAATTATCACAGATTATATCACTATTTCATAATTGATTGCTTGACCACAAATAATTAGTTTGTCATTACAAGGTCTGGCACTGACCATGATTCATAATTGTTGAGTAATATTTTAACCAATATTTGGGGTATTAAAAAAAAAATTGCCAAACCTGTCCACTATATAATACTATGGAAAAAAAGATTTAAAAACATTAATAGTACCGTGGGTTACTTTTCATTGATTGTGTTTTTAGGGTGGGTTACTATTATTAGAGTAGAGATTACTATTACTAATTTTATTCTCTTCCTGCTTCTGAGCGCTTGTCTAGGCTAGGCCTTACTTCTCTTGAAGAAAGACGTATCAGAGGTGATCAAATTGAGACTTAGTATAAGATTCTCCACGGTTTTGAAAATATTTTTTCATCTGATTTTTTTGCTTTACATGATGGAGTCCATTATACGAGAGGTCATAATCTTAAACTCGATAAACCTAGATTTAATACATATACTAGGGCATCTTTCTTCGATACAAGAGTTATAAATACATGGAACTCCTTACCACAACATGTCATTAACAGTCCATCCATCTCAAACTTTAAAACTAACTACGACATTCACAAAAAGTTTCATTTGAGAGGAGGCAGCACCTACGAGTTTTAGACTCATTGCCTCCTTTATTCACTAAAGGTAAGCATCACTAAAGGTAAGCATTTAGGAAATAGTAACCCACCAAAATTATTCGTCATACCAATATTTTAACCAATTTTTGGGGTATTTTTAAAATAACTATTACCAAACCTGTCCACTATATAATAATACTATGGAAAAAATGATTTAAAAACATTAATAGTACCGTGGGTTACTTTTATTGATTGTGTTTTTAGGGTGGGTTACTAGAGTAGGGATTACTATTACTAAGCTTCATTTAGGAACTTGGAAATAGTAACCCACCAAAATTTTCACTTCACTATTTCAAAGAAATAAATAACTAAAAGTACAAGTAAACATTGTTTATTGATTTTAATTTTATACCTGAACAAAAAAAAACATCTGTCTTGCTTTATTGATTGTATTTTTTTAAGAGTTACTGTAGTTTTTGCGATTCTAATAATAACTTTTAGGATGGGTTAATAATAGAGTAGGGTTTACTAATAGAGTAGTAGATTACTGTTAGAAGCTTTACATTACAATTTTTTTAATGGCCTTTCAGGAATTGTTTTATTGGAAAGATTTACTTGATTCACTGGTATATGTATATTGCAGTGAAACCAGTAAAATGCACTTCTTTTGATAATTAGTTAATTTGTTTTTTTAAAGTAAAATGAGTAAAATCATTGGATGATTCATTTAATTAAAACCATACTTATTAAAAGTTAGCAAACAGACACTTTCCAGGAAAAGTACAAAGTGATCCATAATAATCATAAAAATAATGATAGGAATTTCTAATGGTATCATTGACCCTGAAAAGCACTCCTCCACACTGAACCACTTACATTCAGTTCATTTCACAATACATAAATACCATTACACCCATTTTTTGTTTTCTGTCATAATAAATGATTTTCCCTAGATGTTGATCTACTGCTTATATAATACATAATAAAAAGTTATAACAATGGATGATATGAGGGGAAGTCCTACCGGACAGGTTCTTATCATTATCATCTATTTAATTTTTAACATCTTAAGCTGCCATTAAAATAATATCTGGTTAGATCGGTAAATTATTTCAATGGTTGATGAACTCTTAAAATTATTTTTAAAAGGCTTACACTACGCTCCACTTAAGTTAAGCCATGCATCTGAACATACTGTACCCTTAGAGCTGTATTGCTCCAAATTGGTCACAAGATTATATACAATTTATTTAAATATTGTAAAATAATTTCAAGCAGAATTTGAATAATTGTATCTTTATCCAAAAAAAAAAAGAGAAAAACCTGCTTGGATTAACACGCCCGACTATCCTCTCTCTAGGAGTCCCAATAGAATACAGCCGCTGTGCATCTATTTTTATTTCTCTCTTTAAAACCAAATAAAATTTATGGTTAACTTTAGGAGTTTTAGGCTATTAAGCCCCCCTTAAATCGGCCACTGAACTTGAACAAAGAAATTAATGCATTTTTTTCACAAATTCTTTAAAATTTAGAAAATCTTACATTTGCTTAAATTTTTGCTTCAAAAAGTGATGAAAAATAATTTTATTTGTCTATGTTCTAGGTACTACTGTAAAAATAACCCTGTTTGTAAATTTTATATGTTAAAAAATTCTCAATTTTGGCTATTATTTATAATGTCATTTTGCAGCATTGTCTAAATTGCTAAAGTTCTTTTTATTTTAATTTATAGAATAAGCAATCTATATTGCAGTTACAATTTGAAGTGACCTAATTTTAGTGTTTATTTTCCTTTTACTCCTTTAATATAGTCCTAATTAAGCATAGAACCGATATATAACAACTTCACACCTTTAAGAGACTATGATCTTACTCTGTCATTAAAATTAACTGACTGAGAAGGCGTGGCTTGCCAAGCCACTGAACTGTGAAGTCTGGAGCTAACTGCAAGATGGTGGCCGACGTCCATTCAGACAGATAAAAGGAAACAACTTTATAGACATGCCATCCTTACTATTTGTTAAAGAATTTAGTGTAAATTAACTACAATGAGAAAAACTTGAATTTTAACTGTGTAAGACAAAATGAATTAGTGAACATATTCATCCTTTTACATTATTAGCATCCTTAGTAAATTGTACAACTAACTGCAGTGAATAATTCAGTTACCATTGTTTTTTAAATATCGGATTTTTTTCTTAATAATTAGAATTAAAAACTGTTTAAAAACTACAATAGATATAATGAACAAGGGGAAATTATGAAACCCAGGGATAGGTGAATCACACAAGAGGATGTCTGCCAAACTATCCTAATAAGTCAACCTTGCTAGATATCAAGAGCAAAGATTCTCAACAAACTTGGCAGATATTTTTTCCACTGTATGTTCCTAGAATTTTACTGGACAGAATCCAACAATCCAACTCCAAAAGTAGTTGCATTAGATTTTACATTGATGTTCTGACATTTTAATTGTATTGTAGTTTGGGTTTTCATAGTGAAGGGATTGACAGCTGTTACATAATAAGTATCCTTCTCCAGATTCTGTTCTAGTCTCAAACCCCTTTCACACAGAACCTCAAAAGTAGTGAGGAATACACAGTCCACTCTCTCAAAACCCAACACTCTTTGAACAATCTACTTCATTTGGTTTTCAGGAGAGTTTAGTTAAAAATTTTGCATTTACTCGTACCATTATTTTGTTTTTGTGGAATGGAAGAGACATGACATATTTGGTTTTCAGAGTGCTTGTGTTAAAAAATTTGACTGTACTATTGAACAAATATATATTATCTTTCTATAACTTTACAATAACACATTCTTAGCACTTTTCTAAATTGATTTAACAGTGACAAAATGTTAGACTTATATAATAAGAAATAGGAATTAAAATTACCAAGAAATGAAGTATTTTGTATAGGTTTGCTCATTTTAAAATATAGGGCCAAACATAAATAAGGCCTGTTAATACAATTAGATCAGAGTAATGTAGATCTTTTTATACATAGTGCAGAGCTCCCAAGTCTCCACGATTGTCCTGGAGTCTCCAGGAATTTTGGCTCCCGGAAATATCAAATTTTCTTCGGGGAGTTTAGTATTCTCCAGGAAATTCTCCAGGTTTTGTAAAAATTGCATAATCAGAACATAAATTGGCCTAGTTATTTCGAAATATTCGTTTAAAGTAAGCAACTATGATGTTCAGTAATGTTTTGGGATCAACAGTAATAGCACATTTTTAACCGTGACAGTAAATGTTAGAAACTATCATTTCACAACAGACAAGGTGTTGAGTTTATAAATAAGGGTATTTGTACACACATTTTAGGGAGGGTACCAACAGTGGTAGAATGACCACGAGAAAATCTCCAGGAATTCTGTTTCGAAAACTTGGGACCTCTGTGAGGATATTATTTTATACTTTAGTTTAAAGAATGTTAAAGTGCAGGATAGATTAATTAACTAATCTATTGACTTGGGAATGACAGAATAGTGATGTCATCTTTGTAAATCCCTACAGGTCTGATGAAACTGTGCATATACAATTTCATTACAAAGTTAAATTAAAAGGATATCAACTTAATAATAATGATAATGTTAATGTAAAATGATTAAATCAAGTTTAGCTTAATTTTAAGAAAAACATCCTACTGCAATAGTGGCATTACAGCTAAAGCTGCAATCGCACTGGATTTAAAGCAACCATTGTTCACACTTGGATTATTTGGCATGGTTAGTTTTACCTATGGTAAAAATTATAAAATAAACCATGTTACTCAAGGTTACAACTCACATGAGTACCCAATTGAATTGAACGCAAGTCACACTGTTCACATTACTTTTTTGATTGGTAAATCTAACCTGGTCGGTTTTCCTAGGTAGGCGAGATGCGGTTTAACTAACCACACGGCATGGGTAAGTTATGGGTATCTCAAACTACCTGTGTTGTTCGTACTGGACTAAATGGCAAAAATATCCACCGTATCAGTTGTTTTACCAAAACAAATGTCCAGTGTGATTGTGGCTTTACGCCCCAAAAATCAACGCCTCTTGGGACAATCCATTTTGTTTGGTTTCCTAACAGTTCAGTTTAGAAAAAAAGTCAAGTTTGCCTATGGTAGTACCTCAATTTTACATACTGTAAGGGACCAGAAGGACTTTGTGAATCTGAGGGTTTGTAAAATTGAGTTATGATCTTTTTATATATTTTGTTTGTTACTTATTGCCTCATTTATTGAGTAATACTTTGTTTATGAGATTTTAAGTATATTAAATCTCTGGTTAATTTTAACACATATTTTACATCATGTCTTGTTAAAGTCAATGATCAAAGCTTATATATTTTATTTATTTTATTTTATATTAACTCCCTGACCAACAGCAAAATTACAATTTTAGCAGATTTAAGGAATGTGTAAAATTGAGGGTTCATAAAAAGAGGTATGTAAAATTGAGGTTCCACTCTATACTATTACACTAATTTATGATTTTGGGATTTTAAAAAATATTTGGTTAATGTGTTTTTTTTTTTCGGTTTTAGTGGTATATATTTTTGGAGAATTCACTATTTAAAGAATTTCCAGATACAGTATTTTATAAATTAATTTATATAAATCCTCAAATCTAGATTGAAAAGTTTCATCAAGCCTAAAGCCAGCCTTTACAAATACTAGGCCTGTGTTTGGTAGGGCAAATACTGAGTTCCTACTTCATACTGAGTCTAGAAATAACTCAACACTTTGTCTCCATTTTCATTCTGTTGACCCTTCAAGACAGAAATTGTTCTTTTTTTCTAGCCTTTACATTTTCCTTGTTAAACACCATTGCTAATAAAAATTATGCAGGCAGCCTACATCAGTGCATTCAAAGCTCCTTTAAAGCCCACCTTTTTCAACATATTTTTCTTAAATCTCTGGTTGTATACTTTTAATATAAAGTCCGATGAGGCTTTAACATAATGGAATAAAAAACATTATTATTTTTAGACTTTTCCTCGTTTTTTTTAATTAAGTAAGTGTTTCCATATTTTGTATGTATTTTTAAAAATGACATTCACGACAGATATTTAAAATGAAAAACTAATGTAGAGTTGCTTTTTATCGTCAAAAAAAACCTGTTGTTATTTCTTCAAAATGTAAACAAAGAGATATGATTAAAATGATAACAAATGGATCTTAAACCTTGAACTTGCTATACTGAAACTTAGTAACTAGTTAGACATCTGCTTAAACAATAGGCTAAAGGTGGTTAGCCAACTTCCCATACAAAGAATATTATTTTTAAATATCAAATTTGGTAGATCCTTAAAAAAATTGTTGACCTTGATAGGCTAAATTTAGTGGATTTTAAAACACAGTGGTTTTAGATGCTTGCAAAAATTTCCTAAAACACTCTTTAACTTTTAATTTCAATTATGAAATTTAATTATCATAATGAAATACCTTAGTTACCTATTACCATTTTTTTACTGCCAACTGAAAGTTAATTAGACTTATAATTCCATTGTTTTATCTGTAAGAAACTAATACCCGATTCACACATAAAAAAATCTTTATACCAAATGTAAGAAAATGTAACCAGGATATCTCCCGAGTTTTTCCTACCGAGATATCAACGGATTCACATGCGTAAGTAAGTAATGTCTAGTAATGTGAAGGTCATTTAAAAAACCCATTAGATAAATATATTCACGGCAAATGCGTACTGGTTGTGGTACTAATTTTGTAAATTTTCTAGGCCTAGAGGTAAGGTCCATTCGTTCTTGAGCTTGGCGGGCCTGGTAAAGATTCCGAGATATTCCGAGATTTTCCTAGATTCTAACAGGATGTTGCATTCACACGCGCTATAAAATGTAACAATTTGTTAAATTTTGTACATTTTGTTACATTTGGTAAGATTTTTGTAAGTGTGAATCGGGTATAATCGTTTTCAGGGGTTTTTTTTAATTTAATTACATTAAGATTTTCAGTAAATTAGTTAATTATTATACAAAATAATAAAAATTAATATTTTGCATGCTATGAAAGGTTATACCTCCCTGGTTTTACATTGTTACATTAGGGTACTTTAACATTACCAGTGGTTAAACAGACACTTCTATGTACTGTATTAACATTGTTGGTTCTAGATTTGATATGCACAGTAAAAGCTACATCAACAGAAAATTTAACTTGTTGATCTTTTGCCAAATGAGCTAAAACAGAGAATGTAATTTTCTGTAATTTAATTAGATATTGCAAATTTAGTGCTTCGTAAAATTTATAAGCTATTTGTAGCAAAACTGAGGTTATTAAAAGGACCATCTCAATACAGTTTAATACAAACAATAACAAACAGTTTTATGGTACCAATTCCTTGGGTCACAGAAAGTCCAGACATAGGCCTACATATTATTGAAGACATGGGCCCTACATTGTTTTCCTAAACTTTCTGGTTGATGTTTGTTTGATTTGTCTTAAAAGAAAGGATATAAAAATGCCACAACACATTAAATTGTAAAAGTATTTAAAACGGAACTGGAAAGAAAAGATAGATCCTCCCATTTAGCGAAGGTCACAACCTCCAAATGACTATCTCCCTTTTATGATTGTTTTTTGATCTATAGAATATCGACATGCTTCCTGTCATAAAACATAATTAGCAATTAAGTAAACTTTTAAATGTTTTTGTATCTAAAATATGAGCAAGCAGAATTGGTGGTGTTTAACCATTACAATAATAATAAAGACATTATCCTAAAAAGAAAATTTGGAATATGTCCAATTGGCAATTTATGATTTTACTCAGAGCCAAAGAAAACTGTCATAAATCTAGGCAGTTTCTTTTAAATAAAAGAAGAATGAATCTTGTGACCCCCAATGCATGTTTTTTTATAGACCAGTGAAATGGAAAGGTACTCTACAAATGACACACCCTGCAACAAGAAAAATAGCAGCTGAATCAAATGTGAGGTCTCACCACAAAATGAGTTTCAAGCAAAATCCGAAATTGAGTTATTGGTACCTTCTATAGAGCATAATACAAGCTGTAATCTACACTTTAAATTACACTCATTGGATAAGTAAATTCAAAGATACAAGCATTTGAAATTGTCATCTTCGGCAACACAGTTTTGAAAAAATTGCCCATAAAGCAACTGAAAAATAACAATTAATTAATATACTCTAACAGTAATAGACTATAAATTTCAGTAAATCTGCATTAAGGACACTTTCCTGGATGAAAACTGACCTAAGAAGTATTTTATAATGAAATATAAGTACCACAATACTTATAATTGTTTAAAACCAAATTTCTCAAAAATTTAACTTCAAACCTATTTTCATGATTACCTCAATTTGATCTCACCTATGATGCAACTCATTTTATGGTAAGACCTCCCAAATGGCAGATGAACTATCCAGAACCCTGCCAGAGCCAACTACCAACCAAGGCTCATTTACAATTCCACTGCAATCAAGTAAAGCCTTATTCACACTGGACTATTTCAGTATAATAGTTGAATCAATTACTATTGAAGTATTTTGGTGGGGTTTGCTAGGTGTTTTTGCAGGTTTGCGTGGTTTAGCAATATTTTTCATAAAAAATCATCATTTTACCAAAAAAATAGATTCTAACAACCATAAAACTATTTTCCTTTATTGAGATACTACACAAGTCCTGCACTACTTGAATCAATCAGCATAAAACAGTTTGGATGGTGTTTGTTATGTGTTTTCGGAGGTTTGTGGGGTCTGCGCGTATTAGCAGGCCTACCCTCAGTTTATTTGCTATCGATATTTGTTTTGAACTCAGTTTTTTTTTATCAAAGGATAATAAGCAAAACATTTTACTTTTAACCTGCAATGAAATTTAAACACAGGTTGAAGTCCCCTTTAGGACAATACAAAAAAACTGTTTTTCACAATATTCCGATGTTCACTATTTTCCTCTAAAACTCACGCTGTCAAGACATAGTTTACCAATTGGGTAAAATTTGTTGACATGTTACCTGAAATGAAATTTGTGCAGGTTGAACTCCCCTTGGCAATTATAAAACAAAACTTGTTTAAAAAAATTAAGAAGCATCACCACGCCCTCTCATTTTTACAACTAAAAAAATATTAATCAGATTGGTAGTTACAGAGGTTCATCGAGTTGAAGTTAAAATATGTTACATCTTCCATACCCTAAAAGTTAAAACAGGAGAGAAAGGTGTCTTTTAGGCCTAATAAGAATTTTAGAAAACACTTTATGAACTGAGCCTACATTTACAATCAAAAAATCTGTAAAATATTTATATAAAGCAATCACCACAGCTGCTAAAATTACTTGAGAATTCTTATTTTAAATTAGAAATTGCATTTAAGATACAAAATGATTCTACAGCTGTTAATATGCACACATTACGTTATCTTTGATAAAATTCCGATTCAGGATTAACCAGCCAAGTTTCTATCAAATTCCAGACGATTATGAATCCTTATCCGTTCATAAAATCCTGATTCCTAATTGAGTAAATTAACAATCTATGCATCAGCGAGTTCGGGATCAACACCGATGAATCAACCTTAGTGAGGCAATTCCCGCTGGTTGACATCATACTCGACACGCAAACTACATTTTAACAATCAGAGCTACAAACCGGTAAAACAAATTGTTAAATGTTGAAGATATTTACATGAAGTTAATGGAAGCTCACTTTAGAACAGTGAATCAGATGGTTCTATTAGGATATTTACATTTTAATACGGTATGATAAGACTTAAATTTTAGTACTGTATAGTGAAACTCACACCTCAGAACAGCGAACCAGAGATGCTTAGTTTAGGATATTTACATTTTAATCAAGTACTTGAAGTTACTAGAAACTCTTGGGAATATCCCAATTGGAAAAACTTAATCCATTTTGGGTTGTGCCAGGGCCGTAGCCACGACATTTACAGTGGTCAGGTTGCGAGCGAAGCGAGCAAATATTAGATGGGACAAGTGGGTCGCCAAAGACCACCGGTCGAGGTCCAAGAATCGAGATCCAGGGCCCGAAGCCCCAGGGGCACAGCCAAGATGGAATGAAAGGGGTCAGACTTGCGAGCAATTTGGGCTGGGGGCCAGGGGGCGCAGGGTAAGCCGAAGACCCCAGGGTCGGGGTCCAGGGGTGAAGGCCCGAAAAAAATTGCGTTATTTTACATGCTAAAAGACATATTACAGGACATCATAAGGTCCCTTTTTCCAGATAAGCCTGTCTTGATTTCGAAGTTCAGATTTGCGAGTGAAGCGCGTAATTTAAACTGGGGCCAGGGGCCGTCGAGAGCCCCTGGTGGGGGTCCAGGGGCAGAAGGCCCCGGAAATATTTGCTTTATTTTACATGCCAAAGCACACATTATATTAGAGTCCATCAAAAGGTCTCGTTTTCCAGATCAGCCTGTCTTGATTTCGAAGTTCAGACATGCGGGTGATGCGGGCAATTTAAGCTGGCTGCTAGGAGGCCGCCGCTGAGGGCCACCGGTTTGGGTTGAGGGGCCGAAGGCCACGAAAAAAATTGCGTTATTTATATGCTAACAGACACATTAGAGTTCACCAAAATGTCCCGTTTTCCAGATTAACTTGTCCTGGTTTCGAAGTTAGGACTTGCGAGCGAAGCGAGAAATTTTGGCTGGGCCTGTGAGGGCCCCGGTTGGGGTCGAGGGGCCAAATGTTCCAGAAAATTTTGCGTTATTTTATATGCTAAAAGTCACATTAGAGCCCATCAAAATGTCCCGTTTTCCAGATCAGCATGTTCTGGTTTCGAAGTTCGGACTTGCAAGTGAAGCGAACAATTTTCGCTGGTCCCGGTTGGGGTTGAGGGGCCGAAGGCCCCAGAAAATTTTCGTTATCTTAAACGCTAAAAGACACATTAGAGAAAAAAAGACACATTAGAGTCTATCAAAATGTCCCGTTTTCCAGATCAGCCAGTCATGGTTTCAAAGTTTGGACTTTTGAGTGAAGCGAGCAATTTTGGCTGTGGCCAGGGGGACGCCTAGGGCCCCGATCGGGGTCGAGGGGCCGAAGGCCCCGGAAAAGTTTGCGTTATTTTATATTACACTAAAAGCCAGATTTGAGCCCATCAAAATGTCCCGTTTTCCAGATCAACCTGTCTTGGTTTTGAAGTTCGGACTTGCTAGTGAAGCGAGAAATTTTGGCTGGGCCAGGGGACCACAGAGGGTCCCTGATCGGGGACGAGGGGCCAAAGCCCTGGAAAATTTTACGTTATTTTATATGCTAAAAGCCACGTTAGAGCCCATCAAAATGTCCCGTTTTCCAGATCAGCCTGTCATGGTTTTCAAAGTTTGGACTTTCGAGCGAAGCGAGCAATTTTGACTGGGGGCCAGAGTGCCGGCGAGGACCGCTGGTCGGGGTCGAGGGGCCAGAGGCCCCGGAAAATTTTGGGTTATTGTATATGCTAAAAGGCACATTAGAGTCCATCAAAATGTCCCGTTTTCCAGATCAGCCTGTCATGATTTCGAAATTCGGACTTGTAAGCGAAGCAAACAATTTTGGCTGGGAGCCAGGGGGCCGAAAAGGGCCCCCGGTTTGGGTCAAGGGGCCTTATTTTGCGTTATTTTAAACGCTAAAAGACACATTAGAGTTCATCAAAATGTCCCGTTTTCCAGATCAGCCTGTCATGGTTTCGAAG